>JAHBCN010001252.1:0-125300 GCA_019359885.1 Listronotus oregonensis | reverse complement strand
GGAATTTTTGAAAAAAATTGAAAAAGTTTTCCCTATTTAAATGAAAAATATTTTTTTAAAAACCTTTTTACATTTATATTTGTTTAAAGGAGCAATCTAAGGGCCATTTTTCTTTAAAAAATAATGTTTTCCTGGTTTTTGGGAAAATTTTTGATCCAGAAAGTGGCATCCCTAGATACCTAAAAAAAAAAAAAACATTGGGAATGGGGGAAAATTTTCGCTTCTATAACTTTTGTACCTTATTTTTTCTCTGTCGTAAAGGGTTTTTGGGAGATATCGAGCTTTGTCGGACCATTGAGTCACAATCTTATTATTTTTGAAACATGTTACTGAATCTACTAGTTACGTTTTTGATAATTTTTTTAAAAAAACAAAGGATCGATTTAAATATTATTTTTTTAAAAAAAACCTGTTACTATAAAAAATCGCCTTTTTAGGACTGACACTTTTTGTCATGTTTTATTTTAAATTTTGTTAAAAAAAAAATTTTTTAAAAAAAAGTGAAAAAAGTGAAAGAGTTTGGGGTGGTCTTGGTCTTGCGTAGTCTTGCACCCTCGGTCTTGGTCTTGGTCTTGCATACCCCGGTTTTGGGTCTTGGTCTTGAAAGGGAAAAGGGGTTTGGTCTTGGTTTTGCTAAACCAAGACCAAGCCCCAAAACCAAGACCGGTCTCCCATCACTATCCCAAAGGAGCATTAACTGCCCGTTGATCTTCCAATGAAACCGTTGTGACTGGGTCCCTTTTTCCAAAAAAACACGCAATCCTTTTTTTCATTGCGGGACTGTCAAAACTAACTGAATGGCGAGTAGTTAGACACACCCATTGAGCCTACTGGCGTTTTGATTAAGGCTCAAAGGCAAAAACCCATGTTTCGTCACTAGTGATGATGTCGCAGACAGCATTTGATCTACCATTCTCGTAGCAAGAGTCAGATCATGGTCTTTCGCAAGGGAAGGGACAGTATTCTCGCGGATCCTAATTTCAAGATTGCAGTCAATGGTAAGGAAAACCGATTGAAACTTCTAAAAACCTGGGACTCACTATTGACTTTTGATCTTAGATTTATATCATTGGTCTTCTTTAATAAAAACAGTCTTCGAAATAAGACTTTTATATGTAAAGATATATTTGATAGAAATATAAAGTTGAGATTGACGGATACTCTCATCTTATCACTTTTTAACTTATTGTGATGTTGTTTTTGGTGTAGCACTTGTCCAAAGGAATAAAGATAGTTTAAAAAGCTAAAATGCTTGTCTTAGGTTTAGTTTCGGGTTGGGAAAAGGATCATGTCACTCCATGTCTGTTGGAGCCCGGGTTTGGGTTAACAGTTAAAGAAAGATTTCAGTTACATTTAGGGCTTCCCCTTTTTTTAATTCGACAATATAAGTTACCCTTATATCTTTAATAAATTGATTAGGGCACTGATGTGCACTCTCTCAATACACGCCACTGTGACTTATAGTGCCTAGGCACAGTACCTCCTCTTCCAACGTTCATTTAGCTACAATGCTGTTACTCTCACAACAGTCTGCCCGCGGACGTCAGATTAGCTCCTGCTCCGCCTCTTTCAAAAAAAGATATAAACATTTCTTTTAAATAGCCGAAATTATAATTGATAAATTTTGCGCTATATAAAATTAGAGTTTAAAATAAAAAATAAATATAATTTTTAGCCGTAGAAATAACTATATCATATTGTTTAAATTACTCTTTTTGTTGTTATTCGTAATATATTTAGTATGTTTTTTTTATTTTCTTCATATTTTTTATCTTTTTTTTTTTTTCCTTTTTTTACTCTTATTCACTTCAATTAAATATTTTTTCAATCAAGGTGGTTGTATGAGCAGCTTAAGTTGGATACCGCCACCATTTTTATAAACGGTACTTTTATGTAATATTATATTAAACGTAAAATAAAGGTATTATTTATTTATTATTATTTATTTTATTAAAATTTCCCTTCCACCATTTGACGCGATGTGTTTTTGTTCTTAAATTATAGGAACTCAACGACAACAAACTTTCTTAACTTCGATTATGGTGAAAAAATCTTTCATTTCAGTCTTTCCCAACCCCCCCAAAAGTACCCCGAATAATTTGATATGTTACACGATTGTCTTCTTCTATCATTTATCAAAACCCGTAGCTATGTTTTTTTTAAAGTCCAGAAAACCGAAAGTCCCCAAAGCTGTAGATAAATCGGAAAAATTTTTCTTTGGGGGGCCCAATTTTGGGTTTTTATGTTTTGATGAAAAAGTTTACCCGACCCCGAGTGAAACCCCGAAAATGCCCCCAAAGTCCCAAAAAAGTTTCCCCCCGAATATCTGCCAAATATAAATTGAGAATTTTCTTTAAGGATAAAAATGAAGATCACTTGGTTTTAAAAATTCCTACATTTTTCGAATACCCAAAATTTTTTTTGCAAAAACGTCGAAAAAATCCAGCAAATTTACACCGATAATAGGTAGTAGGAAAAAATGAATGGGAAAAAAAATTTTTTATTAAATAAAGAAAGATTGAAGAAAATTTTCTGGGATCATTGAACATTTCATAAGGTCTCATTATAAAAAGAAATAAAACAACTAAATAACATAAACTAATTAGATAATTCAAAATATTGTGGAAAAACCCCTTTTTTTCTTTTTTAATATTCGTAAAAGGAAAAATGCAATATATGAGGGTTTTCCAATTTTCCATGCACTTTTTAAAAGTTTAAAAATGTACAGGGTGTCCAGTTTTCGTTGTTTTTCAAAATACCAGCCCCTTTCCATAAAAAAAAAGAAAGATGGGGTTTGGGCTTACTGTCCATTTTTTTTATGAAACTTTCATTGCCCAAACGAAATTAGCCCCCTTAGTTTCTGACATACAGGGGGATTTTTAAAATTTGGGTTTTTTTACGGGCCCCTTTTCTGATTATTTGCAACTTTTCCAAAAAGGAAAAAGGGTTGTTAAGAGTTTTTCGGAATTCAAAATAGGTGTTTTTTCAAGCTTTTTTTTTTTTTTATTACACCCAAACTTATGTTTTTTAATGGGACACCCTATATATTATTTTTTTTCTTTTTTCTCTTAAGCCTTTCAAAATATAATAGTCCATATTTACTTTTAAAAAGGAAAAAATTTTTCATTTTTTAAAATTTATATTTTCCGATGGGGCAATCAGGGTAGCCATGACAAAAAAAAAATTCTGTAAATGCGCCATTATGGATTGTTATTGTTGTAATATTCATTTTTTGTTTGATTTGGGTTTTTTTTTTATGTGGGATTTACCATTATTTTTTTTGGGAAAAAATTTTTCCACAGGAAAAAATAATAGATATGAGAATTATAAAAAAACGATATTTTGTTTGTTTTATCCGTTTAAAGAAGACGCCAACGCAGCCTCGGAGCTTTATTTTAATCTTAAAAAGGGTTTTAATGGGATATTATATACCCATATTTAAGGTTGGCTTTCAACAATGGGGTATATTATAGGATGTTTTTTTTATTATTAAAGTGAGCATATCTGATGATTTGAATAGATTTTTTTAAATTGTTAAAAATTCAGCATTAACAAAAATTGATATTTAAAATTAATATTCATAATAAATATAAAAAAATTTTAATCATTATTATTATCTAGCTTTTTGTTACATATCTAATTACCGTAGGTATCCAGAAAGACATCAACCTGATAAAAGAATATTTCAAAAATCAAAGCCAATCTCATTGAACACGGATTTTTTAAAAAAACCCTGGCCTAATTTTTACAAAAAGGGAAAAACAAGGAAGAAAATGAAATAAATGTTTTGGCTTCTGTGGGTGGTAAAACCATCCATATCATGCAAAAAAAATATATGATAGGGTTTGGGGGTTTAAAAAAATCAAAAACTCATTTAAATTACTAAAAACATAAGTTTAGACCATACAAATCCCTTCACCAGCATTTGCATCCCGGTGAGGGCAGAACGTGGGGTATTTTTTTGCAATTGGACTCTAAAATTTGCAGGAAAATAAAAATTTTTTGAAAGAAAGGTGGTGTGGTCAGACGAGACTTATTTTACCAGTTCTGGTATTCTAAACCGAAACAACTAAAGGGTTTTTTTGGCCCCAAACGAACCAATTTTAATTTTTCCCTCGAAACGTCAAGGCCCTTTTGGGTTTTAGCGTGTCATTTCATTTTGGCACTAAAAAGTATTTTATCTATGGGAACCTAACCGGAAATAGACACCTAGAAATAATGCGAGATAATAATGAAATGATTAGAGGATTTTCCCTTTTGGGCCCGTTTTAAAATAATATTTATTACCAGCGTTTTTCCCTTTGGTCGCAATGCTCAAAAGTGAGAGAATATTTAGAAAAAACATTTGCAAAAAAATGGTTTGGGAACGAATGGACCTTTTAGTGGCCCCCAAGATCCCCAGATCTTCTGTGTTGGATTTTTTTTATGGGGGTATATGACAAATCAGATATATATGAGACAATACCACAATATTGATCAACTTCGAGAAGCTACACATCAAGCGTTTAGGCTTTTGCAGGGTAGGCCAATTACTTTATTAAATGGATTGCGAAAAATTGAAAAAGGTATGTCGAAAGTGTTTGGAACACAACCGGAGCCAATTGAGCAATTTTTGTAATTAAATAAAAAAAAATAAATTAATATGTTATTTTTTTTTAATGTTGCTTAGTTATTATGTATTAATATAGAGTTGTTAATAAAAATGACGTTGTTAATTTTTTTTTGATTTGCGGGCATAGCTTTTATACGAAAAATGATAAATTTTAAAAAAAATTTTAAAAATTTTTCCCTTTTTTTAAAAGAAATAAATATGGACTATTATATATTTTTGAAAAGCCTGTGAAAGGGGAATAAGATAAAAAAATAATATATAGGTGTCCCATTTAAAAAAACATAAGTTTGGGTCGTAACTCAAAAACAAAATTTTTTAGAAAAAACTACCTACGCCCTAAATTCTACGTAAAAAACTCTATAACAATCCATTTTCACTTTATTGAAAAGTTACCAAATAATCGAGATACAGGGGACGGTCAAAAATGACAAATTTTCAAAATCGCCCTGTATGTCAGAAACTAAGGGCTATGAAAAATTTGTTTGCGGCAATGAAAGTTTCATAAAAAAAAAGGACAGTAAGCCAAACCCCATCTTTCTATCTTTTATAGTAAGGGGGCTGGTATATGAAACACACGAAAACTGAGACACCCTGTACAGCTTTATTTACAGCTTTGTCCCTTCATTTACTGGACTAAATGTATTTAGTAGGTTTTTTATTAGGTAAAGAAAGACATTTGGCGTGTTTTTGGATTAAAATAAATTTTATGCAAGGCCCCCATTGTCCAATTTCGTCCACTTGGAACACTCCAATCACCTCTGAAATGTTAAAAATATAACAACGTAATAAATTCTCACATTTTGTCATGCCTGAAATGGAGTGCCGCACGGAAGGAAGGCGTGGCAAAAAATATTACTCCAGGGTTAACAAAAATTAGTCCCCGTAATAACTTAACTACTTCTAATTATTTTGTTTATAGGAATTTTCCCACCGCGCGTTTTAAACTAATTGCATATTATTGTGTTGTGTTATTAAGGTAGGTCATATATTTAAATTAATAAGATATTTTTCTTGTCGCTTATAGAAAAATGAAAAAAACAATAATCTGTAGTGATTGCATAAATAATTATTGTTTTCTTAACCTTATCCAATTTAAAACAAAGCTATTTAATTGGCATGAGTTATGCAAAATAAAAAATGTGGGTACCTTGTGTCCATTATCGTGTATATTTTATAATTTTTGTCTAAAGCAAGAAACTAAGAAAATTCAGCTGTTTAAGGGGTAAGAGATTGTTCTAAAAATCGTAAAAAAAGTATATCATAAGGATTAAAAGTGCATCTTTATTTACAAGCAATGCAAAATTGCGAGTAAAAATAAGCACTTTTAGTCCGTATGATATATACTATTTTTTCTCCAAACTTTCAAGTCAAAATTAAACATTTAGTTATTCAAAAATGGTTTTTTTAAACCTAGGACGGGTTATTAGCACTTTTTAATTCTAGGATTAGACTTAATTAGGATTAAAAGTGTTGCTAAGCAACGAGCACATTTTTGTACGGTATGAGAATTGATAGCTTTTGCACCTGAAAATAGTACAAAAATGTCCACATTTTTTGGAAAAAATTAATTTATTGCCTCAATGAGAGTAAATTCTATTCTACTCTTGATCTAGTCGAGAAGTGTGTTTCCTGTGAAAAATAGTTAGAAAGCTTCGAAAAATAGTTAGAAGGCTTCGAAAAATATGAGCAATAGCTCATTCGACGCGGAAGGCAAATCTTAGAAAGGTGTTTTAATAAAAATTGCAATTGTTATTAACAAAAAATGAAATAAAAAAGCCCTTTTGATTTTTGATCCTAATTCAAAAACCATAAGAGATTTGCGGAAATTGCCAAAAAGAATCATTGAAGAGGAAAAATTTCCGATAAAAAGTTTTAACTCTCGGAGGTCTATCTCTATTGTTTATAATTTTAATTTAACGACAAAAATGGGCCTCCGCGCGACGTTTTTGGTTGCGCGCTCAGCATCAAAACCGAGTACGTCACAGTAAATAATTTTTTAGGGTATTAAATATTAATTGAAAATTTAAAAAATATATGGTGTATTTAAAACACTTCAAAGAATTTATTTCCGATGAAGATTTAACTTAAAGTTAGTTTTTCAACAAGTTAGACAATTGTCAATTAACAAAATTAATAAACTACTAATGGTATAACTATCGGGAAAAAATTTTTTAGATAAAAGTGACCAAGAGAAATTGCTGGAAATTATTTTCAAGTCTGTGGGATGGCCGCTAGGGGGCGTAAGGGTAACAACAAAACATAAAAATATACATTTCTCAAAAAAATATCAAATAAAGTGTATCAATAAGTGGTACTTATTCTTTAATGTTTTCTAAACAAAGAAGCTTCAGGTGTAATTTTTGTCATTTCTAAATTAAAGTGGTGGGGGAAGGTTAAAGTTTAATTTAGAAAAGTGCTAATAACTCCGGTTTGCTTTAACCGAATTTAGTAAACTTGGTCTCGTTTAGAAGTGCATTTTAAGCATTATTTTCAGGTGTATAAACTATTGCTACACTCATCTCACAAACGCCGCTAGAGGGCGTCAAGGTAAAAACTAACTTATTTTACGAAATTTTTTGAAAATTTTAAATACAATGATATATTATACCCTTTTACATATTTGGATTAAGAAAAAAATCCCAACAAAACGGCGAAAACCGTAATTAAATATCTCTTTTCAAACCGAATATATTAGCAAAAATATAAATACGACATAGAGACGTAACGCATTTAACGACACAATGTTTTTTACCTAGGCCGATTTCTTTGGGTAAAAATTAAATTTATAAATTTTTACAAATCTAATGACATACTGCATGGATTTTTACTAATTTTAACCCATTTAACGATATTGACAACATTAGATAATTACCAACCTAAAACTGTAATAATCCATTGAGCGTGGTTCTTATCAGTTAGTTTTGAAAACAGAAGGATGCTGAAATGTCAAAAATCCAACAATTTTTATTTCAATATTATTTTTAGTGTTGTGCTATTGTGTTCTTTAAAAATGCCTTTGTTGCTTGAGGATTAAACTCTACATAAGCAAAAACGTTGATGACATTTTCTCCAGTTCTACGGCGTCTGCGGTGTAAGGAGCGAAGAACACTTCCCGTGGTACGAAAGCGATTTGCTAAACAAATGAACATTCTGCTGCCGCTGCCGTACCGGCCTCCCTAAGGATATCTCAATACATACAGCCTATTGTCGAATTTTGCAGACACTCAAAATAAATAGCAATAATATCAACTGCTTCTTCAAGCAATAAAAGCATCTTTTAAAAACACAATAGCACAACACTAAAAATTATATTTTGAAATAGAAATTGTTGGATTTTTGACATTTTAGCATTCTTTTATTTTCAGAGCTAACTTGATAAGGACCACGCTCGATGGATTATTACAGTTATAGGTTGGTAATTATCTAATGCTGTATAATATCGTTAAATGGGTTTAAATTAGTAAAAATTACGTAGTACGTCATTAGATTTTGTAAAAATGTATAAATTTAATTTTTACCTAAAAAATCGGCCTAGTAGAAAACATCGTGTCCTTAAATGCGTTACGTCTCTATGTAGTATTTATATTTTTGCGAATATATTCGGCTTGAAAAGAGATATTAAATTGCGGTTTTCGCCGTTTTGTTAGGATTTTTTTTTCTATCTAAATATGTAAAAAGGTATATATCATTGTATTTAAATTTTTCAAAAAAATTCGTAAAATAGGTTAGTTTTTACCTTGACGCCCTCTAGCGGCGTTTGTGAGATGAATGTAGCAATAGTTTATACACGAAAATAATGTTAAAATCTCTTCAAACGAGACTAAGTTCACTAAATTCGGTTAAAGCAATCCGGAGTTTTAGCATTTTTCTAAATTAAAAACCTTCCCCACCACTTTAATTTAGAACTGACAAAAACACCTGAAGCTTCTTTGTTTAGAAAAAATTAAAGATAAAAGTAGTACCATTTATTGATACACTTTATTTGATATTTTTTTGAGAAATGTATATTTTTATGTTTTGACGTTACCCTACCCCCTAGCGGCCCCCACAGACTTGAAAATAATTTCCAGCAATTTCTCTTGGTCGTTTTTATCTAAATTTTTTTTTCCCGAAAGTTATACTATTAGTAGTTTCTGAGATATAGCCGACTACCTCTCTTAGTGGAACACCCGGTACATTAAAAAAAAATGTTTAAATAATTGCCGTATAAATTTTTCGCTTCGTGAAGCCCTTTTTATATACATACCTAACAAGAAAACGCCATAGAAGTTTAAAAAATTTTAATCCTAAATAATTTTATAACTTTGACAAAAAATAAAAAATCAGAGTTATATTCTCAAAATTATTTAAAGTAATATAAACAAAGCATTACATTTTTTAAAACTTTTTGTGGCGTGATCTTGTTAGGTATGAGTCTAAGAAGAGCTTCACGACGCGAAAAGTTTATACGACAATTATTTAAAACATTTTTTTAATGTACAATGAAGACAAAAGTTTAAAACAATTTTGTTAATAAACAATTGTCTACTTGTTGAAAAATTAGCTTTAAGTTAAATTTTTAACCTGAATAAATTCTTTAAAGTGTTCTGAATACACCATAGCCCAATTATGCCTCGATAAGAGCAATTACGTACAAAAACGGCTGAGCATTGTGCCGCATAATGCGCTTTTGTGTGGTAATTGAAAAACACCCTGAATTTCCCGCTTAGCCGAACGACTTTTGGGTTTCGAGCTTAGCCGAACAACTTTCGACTTTTGACGAAACAATAAGAAATACTTTATCGTTTCTCGCCGTGTACCATTTGTTCCTGTCTTTTCCTAAGGTTTTTTAAATGATTTTCGAGTTTTAAAATGAAATAGGCTCATTTTAATAGACTAAGTAATCAAGAAGTGTCTGTGTAGTGTTCTGTGATTGTGAATAGAAAAAACGTCTATAAAGCATTTAGGCTTTGGTAAATTTTAGCTCCATTTTTAAACAGCAATATTTTAATATTAATTTTATTTTACTTATTTATTACACCACAATAAAACACATAGGGTCTGAAAAAATTAATTTTCACTCACATTACTACAAAATAAAATAATTTCTTTATTTCCCATATAACATATGCTAAAGTAATATGGCCGACTAACATAAAAAAAGTGAGAAAGATTACCTACAAAAAGAAATGATACGATTTCCTCCTTGAATAAGCAATATTGCCAGATGTTTTCTAATAATTTGTTACTATTGAAGGTTGTCTTTTTCCATTTACCAGAAATAACGTTTTTTTTCTATAGAAAAAACTAACCAAAACTAACAAACAACAACCTTCGAACTATTACCTAGTTCTGGTTAGTTTTTGGTTAGTTGTCGTTAGGTTTTCTTCATTAAATTGTAAAATTTCTTTATCATAAATGCGCCGTCGAACAAAACGAAAAAAAAAGGCTGATAATTTAATTTTTTAAATTTTTATAGAAAAAATAGGGTGGACCTCACTTTCAGATAATTACTTTATTTAAAAAATTATTATTTTTTTTGTAATTTGTCTATTTTCATTATAATCATAATGCTTTAAAGCTAAATTTAAATCCTTTTATTTTGTCCCGACAACGTCGCAAATTCTGGCCTTTTACTTAACCTAAAAACATAGTGGTTTTTTGACTTTTAATTTCATTTTTCTCTGCAAAAATGCATTTTTTTGATTTTTTTCTTTTTGAAATCTGCTAAACAAAATATGCTCTTTTTATCTGTAAAATTTATTTTTTCAAATCGAATTAAGGCAACGCCAGTTTGTAGGCAGGGTGTTTGGTATACTGATCTGTTTGTTTTTGTTTTAAAAAAACGTAAACAAATTGCCAGATCAAAATCAGGAAATTATCTTAAAAATGTAATAAAATTATTCAAAAATATTGGTTTTTATGTTAATAAAGGCAAAATTGATTTAAATATAAACATTTATTAATATGACAGTAGATGCGGTTGCACCGGCAACAAGGTTGATTTGGACAGCTGCTATATTCGTTTGTTAAAAAATTTATGTTAAATCAGGTATTGTACGGCACTTGGATGTCATTTTATCTCTTTCTATTAGGTTGTATTACTCAAAAACACGTTTTGTAACTGACTCGATCAACAGCAACAAATTGAGCATCTAAAGTGAATGACATATCTGTATGTCACTTCAGATAATAAACAAAAATAGTTTTCTGGCTTTTAAAATAATTTTTAACAATAAAGAACCATCGATTCAGAAAAATGTTATTTATGTTTTACCTATCTATTATTGATCTATAATACCTTAGAAACGGAATATGTTATGATAGCAATAATACCTGCTATCACACCTAGGGCATTATAAGCGGGCATTATGATAATGCCCGCTTATAATGCCCTAATGCGCTAATATGGAAATTTTATTGCTTATCCAATTTTATTTCTCTCACAATAAAGATCAAGTTTATACAAAAAATATTTTTCTTTAAACAATACTAAAAATTAAACTTTATTTCCAAAATAAAAATTACAATTTTGAAATGTCCCGGAAAATGTAGCTGATCCCACTATAGAATGGTCGGTGTTTTTTGTGATGGTAGCAGCGGTGGTAGCACTAACGCTATTTTGTATAGAAGACAGTCCATTAAAGAATTTTCAATAGTCGATACGGAATTAACCTCGGAATTAACTGAATTGGCAATCATTTTGGCTACTTTGTTTTTGGATGAAATACTTTCTTCTATATATCCTTCAGCTACTGAAGAGCTTTTCCATTTCCCATGTTGTTTTAGCGTTTCAAACGAAGCACCTGCCTCAACAAGTAAAGTTGACGATGTGCGACGCAAACAGTGGCCGGTGTAAGCTTCTGCATTATCCAGTTTTAAAAATTTTGCGATCAATGTTGGGACGCTTCCTATGGTATTTTTTCCAATGGGTTGTACTGTACATCGACCCTTTCTATAGGTAAGAAAGAATCTTCGCTCCTTTATTCCAGCTGGTCTTAAAGTTGTGTACTTTTTTATTAAATTTAAAGCGCCTAAATCTTCTTCAATGATAGTAAAACTTTTTGAAGTTGAAGTTTTAGTTTCTGGTACCTTTATAACCAAGACTGTTCCTCTATCTTCAATGTCATCAATGGTCATTTTGACCAACTCATCTCGTCTTAAACCTCCAAAAACACCCATTACCAATATGACTTTGTGTACCAAGTAGATTTTCATCAGGAGCCTTCTTAATAAATTTTAATATTTGTTCTCCTTCCAAACTTTAGACTTCTTCGGGACGATCCTTCACTTAACTTTTAAAAAAGATATGAGACGATGGTATTGCGAAATGTCTATATTTTCATAGACCATCAACGTAGACCTTAGGGTGGAATACTTGGTCCAGAGAGAGTTCGGACTGTATTTTTCCGACTAAAAATAATAAAGTTTGTTAAACATATGTATTAAAATAAAATCAATAACTTACCAGTTCCTGGAAATATGCCATTAAAACGTTTTCGGTTATTTGAAGAATTGCGTTCGCATCTTTCCAAATACCAAATATGCCATACTCCCGATCATACTGTTGCCTTGATTTAACTGGCAAAAGATTTTCGGTGCTTTTATGGCCTTTTTCTCTTATATTTTGTGGAATTTCTTCCATTTTGAGCAAATCGTTAAATAAAAATGCCAACTGACTAACTGACAGAAACATCAAAGTCAAACTTAACACCAGTCATTATCTACTTACGTATACAGGTACAGGTGCAACTTATTTTTTATATTGCGAATAAATAATGTAATTAGTCATTGAAAAACTCTTTTTTGGGTAAAACATAAAGCATTGTATGCACCACGGGCTTTACTGGACTATAATGCCCATCAGGTCGAAATTAGCCCTCGGGCCAAGCCCTCAGGTATTTCGACCTTCAGGAGCATTATTAGTCCCAGCTAACGCTGCCTGATCATAAATAGCTATTTCCCATGACCATAAACATTGCAAAAAGGTTATTATTTCCGGAGTGATGTTATTCAGTGTGCTTAATCAACGTTGCCGGTGCAGTGTGTTTACAAGTACTCTCCCTCTTCTCCCCTTTGATCATATTAATGCCAAACAAGGTTTGTTTACTTTATTTTTGTCCAAAAATTCGTTGGTGCCAATTCTAGTTCCTTTTAAAGGCCCGTGGGCTCTACCTATTAAAAGCTCCTTGTCTAATATCCTTCAAAAACGACACAACATCTTTTGTATTCGCAACCGGTCGTGTTCGTTTCGATTTTTATTGCAAAACCTAAAAACGGCACCGAATTACATTAACGCAAGGCGCGTGTATTTTACGACCGGCTTTAATGTCAAGTTTAAGGTCGTAAACTGCATTTATTATGCTGTTTCGAAAATAAACAAAAAAAAAATAGTGGTTATTTAAAAGTTTTTTAATTTGGCGCCAAGAGTCGAGGAACAATGGATTTGTAGAATTGTAATTTTTATTGTTTTACCGAGTGCACGTGGAGACGTAATCGGCCGATAATAGTCCGTTATAGCGGAAAATAAAATGCCTATTAAACTGCAACACTATAAGCGATATTTTGCTCGAGGTGGACAAATAACACGAAAATAAAAATATCGTAAAAATTAAATGGTCGGCAATTTCCATAAGGCGTTTATACAGACAAATACCATAATTAAAATAAGAAATAAACTTGAAGATCACCAACTTTTAACTTTTACTTTATTTTTTTATGTGTGAATTCAGAGATTAAAGTCTGAATTCAGAGTTTAAAGTCTGAATTAGGGCAAAAATTACAACACTATAAATTCAGACTCTAATCTATCCAAAGTTTAATCTTTGAATTCAGAGATTAAAGCCTGAATTCAAAGATTAAGGTCTAAATTCTAGTGATGAGCGAGACCGGTCTTGGTCTTGCAGCAAGACCAAGACCGAGACCAAGACCAAGACCGCCTTCTCGCTTGCAAGATCAAGACCAAGACCGGGGTATGCAAGACCAAGACCAAGACCGAGGGGTGCAAGACTACGCAAGACCAAGACCGACCTGCAAGACTCTTGCACTTTTGTCACTTTTTTTAAATTATAATATTCAATTTTTATATTCAATATACAGAGGTATTTCATACAGACATGACAAAAAATGTGTCGAGAACTGCCTAAAAAGGCGATTATTTTATGAGTAACAGGTTTTTTTTAATAAAATAATAATTAAATCAATCACTTCGATTTTTAATAAAATTATTTAAAAACGATAACTAGTAGATTCAGTAACATGTTTCAAAAATAATTAAGATTGTGACTCAATGGTCCGACAAAGCTCGATATCTCCAAAACCGTTTACGACAGAGAAAAACTAAGAGTACAAAAGTTATAGAAGCTGAAAATTACTTACCTATTCCTAATGTTTTTTTTTTAAATTAGGTATCTAGTGATGCCACTTACTGGATCAAAAATTTCCAAAATCCAGGAAAACATTATTTTTGTGCCACACTGTAAGAAGTGGCATCATTAGATTGCTCCTTTAAACTAAGATATAAATGTAAAAGTGATGGTTTAATAAAAAATATATTTGTCTTGTCATATAGGAATACTTTTTATATAAATGGATTTTAAATTTCACTTCCGGTTTAGACGGAAAAGTCAAAACAATGCCAAAAGTTTAATGATGACGTCATTTTTGTCAAAACCGAAAATGATATATAAAAAACCATCTACGTCGACATTGTACCTATATGACAGTTCAAGAATTTCCAGCATAATATACAGGGAAGCGATTTTTTTAAATAAATTTTTTGCTATAATTTTTCTATTTTAGGTTAAAAGCTAAAAATAAGGAAGTTTTCTTGAGTGGTGGTGGATTTTTTGGAAAATTCTGAAATAGAAAATAATTTTACATTTTACGCTCTTTTTTCTATAATTTTTGTATATTCAGTTTTTTACCATTATGAACGGTTTCGAATATAACGATCTTTGTCGCACTATCGAGCCACCTTGTATATGCAGAATGTTTATAAAGTATTTGTACAAACTTTGTACGGCAAATGTTTGACTAATTTGAACATAGAAAGTTTATTTGAACTGAAAAGCTTTCTAAATACCTTTTTTTAATTAGAAACCAATGTTTACATATCAGAATCATTTTCATGGAAATTTTACATCTGGTTGAAATTAAAAGTTTTTTTTCTGCCCTCAGAGTACTCAGTATTGTAATTTTATATACTTCTTCAAAGAAAATTTAAATATTCCTATCACTAAAATGAAGCGCTATAAATAAATAAACCCCTACATTTAAAATATCCATTTTAATCAAATAATTTAAATGTACATGTAAGGTTAAAATTGGTATATTTTAAAATTTTAAAGCAAAAAATATAGTCTCCATCTTTATTTATTTGTAAGTATTAAAAAAATATATATTTTATTTAGGATTGCTTAGTTTAAATTATTACTAAGAAAAAAAGCAAGACCAGCAAGACTCTTGCAGCAAGACCAAGACCAAGACCGGGTGGTGCAAGACCAAGACCAAGACTAAGACCTTCTTTGGGCTTGCAAGACCAAGACCAAGACCAGACTTGCAAGACCAAGACCAAGACCAAGACTAGCCCGGTCTTAGTCTTGGTCTTGCTTTGCTCATCACTACTAAATTCAGAGTTTAGAGTTGAAAATAGGAAAAAAATTACAGCACTCTGAATTTAGACTTTAATCTCTAAATTTACACGTTAAACTCTGAATTCAGAGATTAAAGTTTGAATTCAAAGTTTAAAGTCTGAATTAGGGAAAAAATGCATGACTTTGAATTCAGACTTTAATCTCTGAATCTAGACTTTAAACTCTGAATTCAGAGTTGAAAGTCTGAATTCGGAGTTAAGAGTCGAAATTAAAAAAAAAATACAACATTCTAAATTCTGTGAATTTAGAGAAACAAGGTTTATAGCTCCTATGTTAAACGGCATTACGATCAAACCTTCTAAAGAAGTAAAATATCTTGGAATTGTCCTTGACCAGAAACTCAATTGGAACTCGCAAATAAAAAGGACTATCGCAAAAGCATCAACGGCACTATGGGCGTGCCGCAGACTATGTGGTAAAACATGGGGTCTAAAACCCAAAATGATCTACTGGTCATACATTACAGTTGTAATACCTATAGTTACTTATGCCTCACTGGTCTGGTGGCCGAAAACAGAGGAAAAAACTACACAAGGAAAGTTTCTGAAACTGCAGAGACTTGCCTGTCTGGGAGTTACTGGAGCAATGAAAACTTGCCCAACAGCAGCTCTGGAAACAATGTTGAACCTCCTTCCCCTGCACCTGCACATAAAGAGGGAGGCGATACTGAGTGCCTCCAGAGTAATCCAGACACAAAATATAAAGTCAGGAGACCTGACTGGTCACCTTAAAATTTTGGAAAAAATCAAGATTGAAGCTCTGACCAAACCCACGGACATGATGCCTATAGTGCGGGACTTCCAGCGCTCTTTTGAAGTGGTTATTCAAGACCGCCAAACTATGAGTGTGAATGAACCAAAGCATGAAAAAGGCTCACTTGTCTGGTACACTGATGGATCTAAGATGGAACAGGGGTTGGAGCGGGTGTCTTTGGACCTAGATGTAGACTATCAAAGTCTCTCGGCAAGGCTCCCTCCATCTTCCAAGCTGAAATCCATGCAAGTGATATGTGCGTTTCTGAATGTGCCAAAAAAGGCCTTCGAGGCGCAACCATATATATTTTATCGGACAGCCAGGCTGCTTTGAAGGCATTGACTTCATGCTCTTTTAATTCAAAGCTGGCCTGGAATGCCGACAATCACTAAACCAACTGGCCAAACACAACAGAGTTACTCTGGAGTGGGTACCAGGACATGAAGGAGTGGAGGGCAATGAAATTGCCGATCAACTCGCCAAGGAAGGAGCACAGAGACCATTCTATGGACCTGAGCCCTTCTGTGGCACCACTAGAGGCCACCTCTACGAGGAACTCAGAACATGGGAAAAAAGTCAAAAAGAGACTTACTGGAACAACATCCCAAGACAAAGGCAGGCGAAAAGATTTATTTCGCATTCACCTAAGTACACAAAGAAGCTACTGGAACTTCAAAAAATGAACTTAAACTGGTTACCGACTTCCTAACAGGACATGGCCCTTGGAGGTATCACCTCAAAAAAATGGGAAAGACTGAGGATGAACAATGTCGGTTTTGTCACGAGGCAAACGAAACTGCGGAACACATTCTCTGTGAATGCAGAGAACTGACCCGACAACGGCTTAAATACCTCGAAGGGGTATATCCTACTCCTAGAGATATTATTCAGCTTGCACCGCGTAGTATCCTGAACTTTGCTAAAGGTATAGGAATTACTGGGCACTAAACAACGAAGGGTATTCACAAAAGATCTCTTTAGGTCGAAGTGAAGGAGGGCTACACTAGAGCCGAGCGACCCCGTTCATTACAATACAATACAATACAAATAGAGATGAGTCTGAATTCAAAGTTTAAAGTCTGAAATAGGGAAAAAATACAGCACCTTAAATTACTTTAATCTTTAAATCCAGACTTTAAACTCTGAATCTAGAGATTAAAATCTGAATTCAAAGTTTAGGGTCCAAATTAGAAAAAAATTACAGCACTATGATTTCAGACTTTAATCTCTGAATTTAAATTTTTATCTCTGAATTCAGGGATTAAAGTCTGAATTAGGAGTTTAGAGCCGAAATTAGAGAAAAAAATTACGGCACTCTAAATTCAGACTTTAATCTTTGAATCCAGACTTTAAATTCTAAATTCAGAGATAAGTCTAAATTCAGAGATTTAAGTCTGAATTAGGGAAAAAATTATAGCCCTTTGAATTTAAACATTAATCTGCTAAGTGCGCACGTTTTTCTTCAATAGTTTCGTCAAAATATGCGTTTTGGTCGTTTGCGCACATTTTAAAAGGACCCTAATGTTTTTTGCCAATAACTCAGCTTCTTTAGTCCGATTTTCGTGATTTTTTTAAAAATCCTATTCTATCCTCTACATTCTCACAAATTATAGGCTTTCGGTAAAAATGGCAAAGCTCTAAATAAAGGATTTGACACATTGACAGGCAAAGATTGACGAATAAGTTGCTAGTAGCGGTTAATTAAAAATTTATTTGTGTAAGAATTTACTTTTTAATAAAAATTTATACATATTATGGGACGGTTTATCATAGCATACAAAAAATATATACAGAATGTAACAAAAAAAAGTTACAAAAACTCCAAAATTTTGAATTTAATATTTAATATGGACGTTAACAAAAATAAGTCAATATAATCCCTCCTCTTGCAGTTCCCATCAATTGGTCAACACGAAGTACCACTTTTTTGCATCCCTTTAAAGAACATAATATAAAGATGCCCCGAACAGTCCACTTTGGCTCTCTTATTTCTAGTGCAATTAAAGGTAACGTTTTAAAGTAATTTAATTTTGTACAATTCAAGGA
Organism: Listronotus oregonensis; assembly: GCA_019359885.1. NCBI lineage: Eukaryota > Metazoa > Arthropoda > Insecta > Coleoptera > Curculionidae > Listronotus > Listronotus oregonensis. Next base: position 107,255 of record JAHBCN010001252.1, on the reverse strand, counting down.
TTCCAAGGCAAAAACAATCATAAATAATATGCATATAGTTACCTCAAGAAAAAAGAAATTCTTTAAATGACCGCAGCTTCTGATACTGGCCAATAACAGCTCGATGACGGTAGGCATCGGCTCGTCGATCTTGACAAGTGTCACAGTCTTATCTGTCAAACAGAAACGGTACATTCCTGTTCTTCCGGCTCCCAGTCCTCTTCCGCATAGGTGAACTTGCCAAACGTATTCTGTAACAAAACATGTTATTGTTAAATATTATCAATAAAAAGCGCAAACTTTTTTGTTTATATCTCCTTTATTATTTATCTTATCCAAAATGTTTATATAACTTTTTATACCGAAACTTTTTATACTAAAAAAGCTTTATTTTTTGTTTTAGGAAATTTTTTGTATCTATTAAGGCGCGTTTACACCAAAGTTGACAAAAAATTGTTTGTAGAACGTTAAATTAGAGCAAGTGGAAGAATTTTTGTAGAAAACTAAAAGTTGCTCTTTTCACATTTAGAGAAACAAGTGAAAATGTTGTTGTCAAAGAATTAGCGTGAAAGATTTAGGCAGTAGTTCACTAGTTTTCCACTAGTTTGGTTGTGCAAAGCGTGCGGCAACAAAGCTTCCACTTTTAGTTGTCAACTTTTTTTGATCTTTTTAGGCGCGTTTACAACAATGTTGACAACTAAAAGTTGACAAAAGATTGTTTGTAAAAAACTAAAAGTTGCTCTTCTTAAATTTAGAGAAACAAATGGAGAACTTGTTGCCAAAGAATTGACGTGAAAGGTTTAGGTAGTAGTTCTCCAGTTCTCTACTAGTTTTCTACAAGTTGCTTGCACAAAGCGCGCAGCAACAAATCTTCTACTTTTAGTTGTCAACTTTCTTTGATCTTTACCGACACTCCGCGGGAAACTAAAATTAAGTGAAAGATTTGTCTCTCCACAAGTGGAAGACAGAAAAAGTTGCTGTATTTTGTAGAAAAAGCAACAAATTGCCGCAACTTGTGGAAAACTTAGTTGAAGACTTTGGTGTAAACGCGACGACACTTCGGGGGAAAACAAAATTTAGTGGAAGATTTGCCTCTTCATAAGTGAAATACAGAAAAAGTTGCTGTATTTTGTAGAAAAAGCAACAAATTGCCGCAACTTGTGGAAAACTTAGTGAAAGACTTTGGTGTAATCGCAGCTTAAAAATTTCAGACAGGTATGAGAGTTGGATCGATTTATTCTGAATTTTCAGGCCGCCAAGTGGTAGTATTATTTTCTTTTTTTATTATTCTGATAATCCTAGTCAGGACATTTGAACAAAGTTATAAAATAATTGTATTGTCATCAGCTCTTGACCCCTATACAAATTTTCAAGTTAATCAGACTTCTTGAAACAGGTGAAAATTACAGGTGAAGCCAATAAAAGCGTGGTAAAAACTGCTTTTTTTCGACAGACTGATGTCGTTCACAGTAGTAATTTGGAAAACCCTGTATAATCACAATACTGCCGGTATTTTAATTTGGATCATCGCATGAATAAACCATCGAACATTAAATATTAAAAATAAAATCCTCCAATTTACCTGCCGCAAATATGCCGAACGAAAAAAACAACTTATTAATTAAACATACATTTTTATTTTTATTTCGATGATTGCGTGCATCCGTTATTTGTTTATACGAAAATATTTTTCGACAATGTTGTTTTGCAAATTGTTGCTGTGCGCCGTTGCCAGATTTAAAATATGTTTTATAATGTTTTCTGCTCAAGAGAACTGAACAAGGCCATAGTTGAAGGTAATACAAAGTTGTAGAAATAAAAAAGGTAATTGCTTAAGAGTGCATTTACGCTACACCTTAGGGGTCGGGCGAAAGGACGCGGAGACGGTGGGCGGAGACTAACAAACTTCCACTACCACAGTTTTCGTATAGCCGCATTAAAAATATTATATTTTATTTAGATTCTTCCAAATTCGGTGTATCGATGCGATGTTGTTTCCGATTGCAAGCCTACAGGAGATAACGTTTTTCGGTTACTATTTTTCACTTAAATGACATAAATTATACACCATTTTAGAGGTAAGGAGATAATCTATGCTTTTGCTGTAACGGATTTTTGAAATATGCCTCGAGTTAATAGAAAATACTATCTAAACATAACCGATTTTAGGGTGACTTTCACTCAAGGAAATTTTAAAAACTAAATCCCAAAATTTTAAAAAAGTATTACAGCAGAAGCCGAGACTTAAGTGTTGGTTTTCATATAGTTTTGAAAATTATCGATAACTTATACCGTTTTTGAGAAAAACATTATGCCCTCTACCCCAAATTGGATCCAATTTTCGACTCTAAAAAATCAAAATACAAATATATTGACATTTTATTTAACGGCACATTTAAAAATTAAAAAAAAAAAACTAAAAAAAAAATCGGTGTTAATTTTTATTTTAAAGATAAAAAAATCTGTATTTTCAAAGTTTTTTGTCAATAAAATGCCCAACTAACCAAAAACACTTCTTTTTTAAAATATCAATTTTTTCATCGAAAAATTGACGTTATTTTTTTTTTAATATTTTATTTTGGATAATCTTTAAGAATAAAAATATTTGACAACTCAAAAAAAAATAATTAAATTTTAAATTTTGAAAATTTTTAAAAAATTATAAAAACTTACAAAATGAATATTTTAAATTGTTCCAAAAATTGTTTAATAAAAATGTTAAACGAAAACAAAAAAAAAAAGAAAATTTAATTGAATTTACTCTGAGAAAATCAAATTATTAAATATTTTTCAGTTATATTCATCAATGCGTTGAAAAGTAGAATATAAAATAAAAAAAAAACTTATGATATCACTTATCCAACAACCCCCAAACAGGGGTGGATTTATGCAAAAGCTGAATAGGCTGAAGCCTAGGGCGGCAAATATTGGGGGCGGCAAATTTACGATTAATTTTATAAAAAATGTAATTATAAATTTTAATGATATATTTAATGATTTTGCAGAAAAAAGGTTCGAAAAAAAATGTCAGTATAGAGTTTTTCTTATGATAAAATAATACATAGTTCAAAAAAGGCTTATTTGTTATACCATTTTAATTTATATTTTGTTTTTATAATATGAGATTTGTTTATTTTAATGAATTGTTATTTAATTTTCTGTATGATTTACTTTTGTTAAATTTGTATAAGAATTACAAGTGAAGTTTACGTTCTTGTTCTTTTAATGCTAAATGCTAAATAATATCCAAAAAATATTGACATATTAAGGCGGCAAAAATATATAAGCCTATGGGCGGCAAAAAGTTAAACCCGGCCCTGCCTCCAAAACATTTGGGAAAATGTTAAAACTTATAAATTCTCATTTATTACAAAAAATACTTAGTTCGCATTAATATAATTGCAAATTCAGGATAATAGGGAATTTTCACTCCTAAATAAGGGTAGTTTTGAAAATTTTCGAAAAACAATTAATAATAATCACCTTGGTTTTTAATGACGACTAATTTACTAACTGTAAGATATTTTTTCTACTACTTTCCTACAAAATACCGTTTTCAACCCTGAATAAGGGTGAAAACATCACTTTGCCTCTCTTAGAGAGGTAAAGTTTTTACCTCCCTGTTTCAGCCGAACCTGCCAATAACTCAATGTCTTGTCAATTTCAATGTCTTAAGGGATTTTAAATTTTACTTTATACTTTGACAAGTTTTAAATAGAGGGGTTTATTCAAACAAAACCACAATTTAATAATATAACACAAAATTCAAAGACAATTTTTAAAAATTTAAATAGAAAGTAGTCAAAAAAAAATATATCCATTCCTAAAGAGTAAAGTGCATTTCCTCCCTTGAGTATTTAACAGTAAGCCTATATCGTAATCATAATAATTTTTTTAAAGAAAAAATCTACAACATGACAACCTCGCGAGAATCAAATCATTCTTGTTTTGCATGTCCCAACATTATTCTTTTTGTTTCTAGGCAAACAAAATGTTAATAAAATAATAAAAGAGACAAAACAAGTCTAAAAATAGCCAATAGGGAGCCCAACCCATTCGTATTTATTATTTATGGTACACATGGTAATTTCACATTTTTTTGCTGAAAGATATAAAAATTATTGGGAAAAGAATTTAATACAATTGGCCTATAAAATATTTATTTATTAAGTGGATAACATTTATATGGTAAGTAGTAATAAGCATATTTCAATCATTTATTATGGTGGACTCCGCAATTTCCAGATTTAGATCCATTTGATAAATTAATTTGCTTTATTTCAATAATCCACTCACTAAATAAAAAGTTGTGACGTAATGTTTTTAAAAATAATATAAACAAAATATGTGTTTTATATAAATATATAAGTTGATTTATTTGAAACTATGAGCATATTGTTAAATAAATAAATAAAAATAATTACTGTATGGATAAACTATGCGTGTAGATAATTATATGCAGTTAAATATAACAATTTTAGCCGCAAACAAATTTTATAATTTTTAATTAGATGGTAAATATACGGAGTTTGCATCTATTACTACAGGTTTGCATAAATTACTATATTTTCTGTTAATTGTCGGGCGGAATTTCGACCTGACGAACGCCGTGTGTATATTACATGAAAGGTTTCAACGTGTTTTTCCCCTATCATAACTTCGTTATTCTTCCACATAAAGGTATGAGATTTGGTATATAATTTCACAAAGTATTATAAATACCTGTAAATTATGTCAAGTGGTTTCTGAGATATTCAATTTTGGAAATTTCGCATTTTAGTTTTGACTCACTGACGGACCCATTGACTTATCAAACCCCAAACCAGGCGCAATTTAAGGGAGTATTCTTATCTAGAATTTCCAAAAAATCGATAATTTTTTGCATATTTTCAAAGTTTAAACCATCAAAAATATGCCTGTAGGAAGTTTTTAAAAAAATAAATTATTAATTAATCAATAAATATTATAAAATAATTATTATTTATTAATTAAGAATTATTAATTATCAATTATCAATTATCAATTATCAATTATTAATTATTAATTATTAATCATTAATTATTATTATTTAATTAATTACTAAACGAACCACCGAACGGTTGACATGATATCGCAAGTTTCAGTGGATCGATTTACTTCAAATTTGGTACAAAGCTTCTTACCATATATCGCTATAGTTAAGAGAAAGCTTTTCAAAAAAAAATCTACTATTTTTAAAAAATTCCTAAAGTTGAAAAATAAGGGAAAAAAATATTCAAAGAAAATTCAAAAATGCTCTGTACCAAAATTTGAAGTAAATCGATCCACTAAAACTTGATATATGCCAGCCGTTCCAGAAAACAGCCGTTCCATGAAAATATGCAAAAAAATCGATTTTTAAACATTCTTGACTAGAATACCCCTTAAAATACCAGCGTTAAATCATCATTTTTATTTTTAGAAATATAATTTTGGGGTGGTTTGGTTGAGAATTAACCTTCATCAAGGTAATTGCCTATTTTAGTTTTTCTTCTAAACCAACTTAACTTTTAAATGGTCCTTGTTGGCTTCTGTATCAAACACTGTTTTTGGCAAAAAAATGTTTTTACACCTTCTCTGTATGCGCAGTACCTGATGCAACCAAGTAGGTCACTCAATCAGTCGATTACTTACTCATCCAACCTATCGAAACAACTATGTGAAATTTCTACCTGAATCAGACACTTCATGGAACATGTGTCATGGGCTCCTGGACTATTACGAGCACCGTACGATGGGAAAAGAAACCACACATCGCCATTCATTCTTGACACAGTTTTTTTATTAATGGATCAGACAATGAGAGGTCTGTTCGTTACGTTTGTTTATTTATATACACAGGTATTATACAGGGCGTTTTAAAAGTAAAGATAATCCTTTCGACAGCGGCTGCATCTCATTAATAAAAGAAAAAAAAATTTTTAAAATCTCGAAAGTGTCACATATCTGTACTTTTAAATTTTTTGGAACGGCAATTTATATGCTTAGTGATGGAAAATTTTCGGAAATATATATTTGGAAATATTTCAGGAAATATATCAGGAAACTTTGGAAATATTGGAAATATAGAAATAAAAACTACAAAACTCAAAAAACCAAACATTTACTGAAAGTTCATCATAGGTAATACCATAAATGGTCAGATTTGGCCGGATAATCACGAGAGCGTAACTCGATGGTTAAAATTCATTCTTATTTTTTTTAGATATTTCCAAAATATCCAATATTTCCGACACACGTTCGGAAATTTCCAATATTTTCATGGAAATATTTTTACTGAAAATATTTCCATTTACAACACTATAAATGCCTGTCTAGACAGGAAAATGCGTTTCTGTACCCATTTCCCTGCTCGTTTTGTAAATCGAGACGGAAAACGCTTTACTGCTGGTCAAGAGGTAATATAGTTTATCGAGACGGGTAGCGTTTGGTGTCCCATAAGAAAATATAGATGATTGGTTCATCTTATCTCAAAAAATATTTAATTTAACAAAAATCTAACTACATTATTAGATTCTATGTAAGAATGCCTACTGATACCAATTTTTACTTTTGTTATAAGTTACAAGATAATTAAAATATTATGAGGGGGTCCAAAAATGAAACAAAAATAATTTTGCCCTGTATGTCAAAAACGAAGGGAGCCATGAAAAATCTGTTCTGTCATCAAAAAGTATCTTATTAAATAACCCAGATACCTTGCAATTACAGCAAAATCCGGACACTCTCTACATGGTGTGCATATTTTCATTGGAATACTATTTTTCGGTCTTTTCAGCCCCCAAAACCAGCGTTTTATCACCAATAATGGAATTGGCAGCAACATTTGGTTTCTTAGGGGATACATGTCCCTTTTACCTTTAAAAGTCGGTAATAAGATGGAATAAACAAGTCCTTTAAATGATCAAAAACAGGTGTTTAACAAAATCCAAGTAAAACAAAGAATCATAGTGAACAGACCCATGGTTGGCGTGCTGGTAAACACGCCAGCAAATTTCTGAAAATTTGATTGGTTAACTTTCTCATTGTCAGACTTGTTTACATCGGTGTTATTGGCAAGAACAGTTTACTAAAAGTAGCATAACTCAAAGCAAATAAAAATGTTTGGTCGTGCTGGACGTGCATGCAGAGCAAAAGATCTACTCTTTGGGATATAATAACATACAACTTATCTTAACTTTTAAAAATTACGTCTTTTAAGTGACCGCCATCAGCTTCAATGCACTCTTTAAGACTGGACAAGAAATTATTCATGAAACGATGAAGCAATACCTGATCTATTCGCCGGATTTCTTCAGAAATTTGGACTTTGAGTCCTTGGGTCATTTTTGGACGAGTTGCAAAAACTGTCGCCTTTAAATGGCCCCACAGAAAAAAAAAATCGGGAACCTATATGCCGATATGTAAAGTGCAATATCGGCCTATAGCGGTATCTGTCTAATAAACATATCAATAATAGGTATTTTAAATGATAAGGATTTTTTAAAGAACTTAATATATAATTACCAAACAAAAAACCACATAAGTATATTTTTATTTAAAAAATACAAAAAAAAACAATTAAAAGGGAAAAAGCTCAACTAAAAAAAATAAACAGTTATATTTAATATTTAAAGTTAAGTTTTTGGTAAGTTATGATGCAACAAAATTAAATATTCTGTCCTTTCTGGGCTTAGACGATTTCTTGCGCTTTCATATATTTTCCGAGCTGAAGAAAGTAGCTGTTCACTAGCCACACTACTTGGTGGGGGTGCTAAATATATTACTCCACATTTATATAAAAATGGAAAAATGTCTTTTTTATTTCCCCACCAAGTCAAGATATCTTCATTTCTTGATATTTTGGCTAATTCAATGTATATTTCATGTTCCCCTTGAATTTTATTAATTAAATCACTGGCTTCTTCATCTAATGGCGATTTACTTGCCGGCGTACTGGAAAATTCCTCAAAGGTATTCCAAAACAAACTATAAGGAATCGAGTCAGAAACATTGTCTTGGTTTACTCCTTTTGATTTCTTAGCAATGTTTGCTAGATGAGCATCATCATCGTCACTCACATCGGAGCTATTTACTTTCTACCAGGTTTGTTGTATTGGAGTATTATATTCATTTTATAAATCTGTATATGTTTTTTCCAATAAAGCATTGTCAAAAAAATATGTTTTAAGCCTTGGATCCAATCATGTGGCCAAAAAAAAATTTCTATTAGTGAAGTAGTCTTTGCACCTTTTATTTAAAGAATTTTTAAGCTCATTTTTAGTATGTCTTAAATAACGGTATTACTTCTAATTTGTTCTTACTAAAAAACTTGGTAATCTTTTAAAAGAGTTTTGAAAGATTTATTATTAAGTTTTTTGTCAGTTTTCCACTGGTGATATGCTAGTGTCATATATTTTAAAACTGAATCATCCATTATAAATATATGTAAAGCATTTTTCGTTCTACCAAGCGTTCCAATATACAAAAACTGGAGTTCCATCTTGTAGGTACATTCTAAACTAAAGATTTTTCTACCATATTAAGAGCATTTGAATATTTTCGTCTAAAAGGAGGACTAAAAAGTTCTATAAGCCTTTGCTTCCAATAAATCTATGATGGAGCTTTACAATGGTTCTAATGGCTAATAGCTATTTGACTGAGAAATTTTTAAATTATTCTTGGAGCTACAAACAATCATTTTATATTTCTGGGAAATCTGCTGCATTTTTAATAAAACTCAATCTTAAAGTTTAAATTATAAAATTCGCGCTAAAAACGCTGTCTCTGTAATGGCGTCGACATGTTATCGGCTTGAACAAAATTTATGTCCATTTTGAGGTACGAAACGGATAATTATGTTACTTGAAATATGTTTTTTATATAAAATGGTCAAGAAACAGTTATTTAGATAGTTAAAGATCGAAAATAACACCTGAAAACATACAACACAAAGCTTGTGAAATTTATTTACTTGCAGGTGACGTCACCAAAGTTGTAACCAATCACAGAGCGTTCCAGTCACTGAATTAATATCGGCCTCAAAAAATCAGGTCGGTCGATCATTAATTATGGAGAATATAATGATTTCTTGGGAAAATTTGTTTAACAAATACCTAAAATGCTTTTTACCAAGCATGTCATTCGACTAAAAAATTCTAGTTAGTCTTGTTTTTAAGCGTATTGCTTAACATTTTCACTAGCTTGCTTTAACAAACAAAAACAGCTTCTGATCTGCTATGTAAACTGAGCTATTAGTCGGCTGGTATTTTAATTACAGTCGAGCTCTACTTCTTGCAAATAACGGCGCGGCGGCAGCGGCTGTCGGCGAATATTTTGTTGCAAACTTTTCTTTGTACCGTGCTGATGTAATTCAGAATTTAGGTTAGCAAATACTTCAAGGCACCGTTAAAAAACATACGACACTAATTTTTGAAGCTTGTTTATGTTACAGTCTGCCTACGGTGTTTATATGATTTAAATCTGACTAACGTACGAAATATGTTTGTTAGTTATGGCGTGGTTTCGGCCTCGATGCCATCCCACAGGCCTGTTCTATTTTTTTCGCTTATGATGATATATAATGGACGTAGTTCTTCTAACGGTATTCTTGCGTATCTTTAAAAATTGCGGTGATATTTTTAAAAAAAGAAAACAAAATAAGAGAAATAATTAATAACTCTACTATACCTAAAGTCCAAAATTTCTGTCAGTGACTCATTTAATACCGGCCACCCAACCGACGAAGCGGCTGAATAAAAATCTAACACTAGTAAATGATTTTTAAGCCTATGATATACTTTTCCGCTCAAATAACAGTAACCGGTCAAAAGTTTCATCGCCACGTTGTCATAATTCGCAAGAATAAATCACCAGCCCGCGATCGCACTTAAAATAGCACGCCAATATGTATTGAAATCATTGTTATCGGGAAGACAATAAAAGTGGCAACATACATTCCTTAGTTCACAACTTGAAGAGACTTGAAAATAAGCGTATCGACAGGGTTTTCGTGCTGTTCGATTATTTTATTTAGTTATTATTGATTATGGACAGATTTTGTAAGTTTAAATTTTAATTGCTATACAGGGTATTTTCTAAATATTATAAATTTCTAATAATTGTAGTATATAGATATTGTTTTGTGCCAATTTTATAATAGTTTATCTTATTTAGTGTATATAAAGTATATAAAGATTTAGTGTTGTTAAGTGCTTTTAATTCTGTAAACTATGAATATTAACCAACCTTTAACTAGTTATCCGCCTACAAAAAAAACTCAGTTAACGTTAAAAGAACGAATAATGGTTAAAAATGTTTACCATGGGATTCGGGAACGAAATCCAGAACTAACCACTTTGGATGCTGCAGAGATATGTGCAACTTTAACAAAAGTTAATTCGCGTACAGTATTCAGAGTTTTAAAAGGCAAAAAAATCAATATTAGTAATTATGCGGATACTGGAAAATGCGATTTTTTCGCTATTTTTTTGCACACTTTTTACTTTTCGATTGTTAAACATGAATCAGAAGCTGTTTTTTGGCTGCCTCTTATAGTGCTTAAAAAAACAAATAATTGAATTGTTTAATTCCATTTTACGACATATGCCTTTAAATTCTGTCATTTGCACGAAAACATATTTAAAAAACTCATACTATGTTAATATTAAAAAAAGCACTTAAAAACTAAGGAAAAAACCTTAATTTTCAATAAAAAGTAGGTAAAACGTTTACGTCCGAATTCAACTCGAAATTCTAAAAATGTTGACCTGTTACCAGGTTGTAATAGTTTGCTTTATGACATTTTTATAAGGTAGAGATCGAACGCTGTTAGAATAACACCGATATGTCACGGTTTTAAACGGGTTTGCCATATGAGACCGTGACGTATCGGTGTTCTTCTTACAGCGTTCGATCTCTATGCGAACCTTGCTTCGCTCGACCCTCAATGTTTGATCAACAATATTCTCGATATGGAAATCCTAAATATGGAACACGAAAGACCCGAAATAGTTATTGGATTCTACAAGCTGATGATCTCAGAGCTTTCGTGTTCCTTATATAGTGGATATTTTTGATGAAGCAATGCGTGTGAATATCGTATTTAATATTGAATTTGCAAGATCGGTGGTGAATTGGCAAGTCAGTGTAACTTGGATTGTCTATCGTTCTGCTTTTACATCTTTTTTAATTTATGTTAAGACTAAAATTTTATAATTTTTTTCATGTAGCAAAATAAAATCAGAGAAGGTAAAATTAAAGTAAAAAATGTTTTTTTTGGAAAAACGTTGAAAAATCGCCAAAAAAACTCAAATTTGTGTTCTATGACCTCAAAATAGGAAGTGTGCAAAATTAAGCAAAAAAATTACATTTTTCATTAATCCGAATAATACCAAAATATTATAGGCTTGTTACTAATTTAAAGGGTTGATGAAAATGTGAGAAAATAACTTTTGCTTGTAAAAAATATTTTCATGTTTTGACGAAATTTTATCATTTATTTTCTAAAATGCATACGCCACTGGAATTGATTCCCCTGACCCCACACAACCCGGGGCACTCTAAAAGCGAGCGATGCGTCATTGACAGAAATTTTGGACTTGAAGTATAAGTGATTCATTAGGTTTTGTCGATCGATAGGGAAAACATGATTTTATGACCTAAAATTAGTGTTTGAAATTTTCGAACGTGTTTTGGAAATTTTGAAAATGTCAAAAAAAAATAAGAATACCGTTTAAACCATCAAAACAAAGATTTCTATAGGTTTGTTCCAACAAGCATCCAGTATCGTTTCGAAATCGTTTTTGAACTGTTTTTTGGTGGGCTTCGACGCATGCGCGGACTTAAAATAGTTTCGTGACGGTACAAAAAGTAACAAACGTTGGATCGCTTTGCGGATCGTTTTCGGGGCTGTCAAATCGAAAGTCTTTGAATTTTTTGTTTTGAAAATATAACCCTACTTTTCTACTTATTATTTTTGTAATCAAAGTTAGCAAATATCACTCATAATATCGTCACTCATCTTTAAAGATAATTAAATTCAATGATGGGCTTAGGAGGTTTAAAAATTAATGCTTGAAAGATTAAACAAGCAAGAAAATAGGAAATGGTAAAGCACTATGCACGTTAGTCGCTAGATAACAGTAAACATATGAAAATGAAAGATGAAACAGCTGTTAAAAATCAAAAATCCAGTGCCAAGATGCTCAATGCGCAAGTCAACCCAAACAGTTTTTAATTTGGGCCATGTATCGAAATTACCGTTCTGAAACCGTAACATAAACGATCCCAAGTTATGTTGGTACACAAACAGGATCGTCCGATAACCGTCATGTCTGTCTTGAAACGCACTTTAATCACTGCGCATGAGCGTGATCATTCGGTGACGGTTTTTCGACGTGTTGGAACAAACCTTATATAATTCTTATACTTTGGTGCACTATAAATTTCACACTAGAAAAATAGTTTTCGAAAAAGTACGTATATTATTATGATTGCGAATAATAAAATCTCGATTTCGGGGATTTACCGATTATTGCTTGTTGGCTCTTGCTTGCTTTTAAAAGAAGTTCAACAAGAAGTGGATGATATCGATGAAGATATGCCTTTTGATCAAGTTGCACAACTTGTGTCGTGTGTGTTGTGTAGTGGTGTTTTCCGCACGCTTGCAGTACTACGTCAATTTTTTAGAATAAAACATAACAGTAACATTTTTGATCCCAGTCCTTTTAGGTTGTTAAGGCATAGTTTGTCTCAAAGTATACAGTGTTAGCTTTTACCTTCATTTATGGATTATACCTGCCGACAACAATAAAATTGCGAATCAGTAGGTATTAAAGGACACAACATTAGGGACGGACTCTAATAATATATACACAGTCATCAAACCTAATTGGTCTGTCAAATAATGGCCGTCCACACGTCATTAGAAAGGCTGATTGAATTAGGCCTAACAACTTCCTGAAATATATATTTTATTCCAATATTTATTTTAGTTATGGAACGATCAATATTTAAATTTATTTACATTATTTTGTGTTGTTATCAACAAATATAAAAACATAACATTAAACCGTGCAATCGTATACAAAAAATAAGTAAAGTAAATAATAAAATAATTAGGATAGAAAATAGGTATAATTTTAATGGATCAGGATCCGAGGATCCGGAAACTATTGTACAAAACAATTTTCTGTTATTATCTTTTAATTAGGAAATATATTAGTTTGTTGATAGTACCAACAATAATTACTGAGATACCCTATAAAAGTGTCGAAAATGGGACAACCTGTATATAGACTGTCGAAGAGTCGAAGGAATTATGTTTTTCGTGATCCAGTTATAAGCTAGATTATTCCTGATTGCAATTAGCGAAAACTCGACTTGTTTAAATCTTTTTTACTCTAAATCGGCGACACACAGACCCAATTATAAAAATGTGGGTAAACAAGTCCCAAGTTATCTAAACGATAATATCTATATTCAGTGAAAAACTATAAACACTTGTGATATTGTCGCCACCTTCATAAAAAACATTTCATTATAAATTTGTTTGGTCATAATTTAGGGAATTGATTCTCCAATTAAAAGTCTCTTGCGACATCCCACTCTAAAAAACAACGCAATTCTAGAATAATAACAAGTTCTTTAATAGGTTTTGATGTTCGATAGATAATAGATGGCGATTTTTGGATTGATAAAAAGATATAGGGACCCTTTATCTTTTAAAACGAGATCTCGATCCCCAATTTTTATAATGTGCTGCACTGAATTTTTCCAGCTCTCAACTGGTATGTTAGAAATTACATTTTTATCAAATTTATAACCCTGGGACTTAAAGTAGGTGTAACATTTTCTGCTCTGATTTTTGATTTTACTTGGTTCCCTCTATGGGGTTAAATATACAGTGATCCGGATAAAAACGTAAGACAGTATGCCCAGCCTGTTCAGCCAAATTATCACATACATATTGTTTTTTAGTTGCGTATTAATTTAGGATCTCCAAAAGTTGCGCTTTTTTGTAACTGAATTAAAAATAAATATCATTTTCTAACAAATATTCCTGGATTTCAGTTTTTGAACTTGATGAAGCTGGTGCTTTGTGTAGCAGACGGTTGTGGTAGCTTACGTTATCCATGACAATAACACTGTTGTTTGAAGTATTTTTTAAAAGATAATTTTGAAACCAGTTTTCATAAATTTCTGCACTTATATCCTCATGATAATCCAAGCTAAAATCCTTAATATTCTTTGTAGACAACAGCAAGCAGTTTGGGACAAATCCGTCTTCTGAACCAGCGAGTATTATGGTAATGCGTTTTCCTTTATTTGAAGGTTCTTTCGTCTGACAGTTTTGACTGGAATCAACCCATCCTTTGGATACTGTGTCGTGTGTATCGAACCATGTTTCATCAAGGTAAATTTTGGATCTGTTTTCTAACGTATATCTTGTAATTTCTTAAAGGTAATTGAATCTCCAAGTGAGTAATCTGTGCGATTCCATAACTATTGCTCTTTGTCTATTTTGAGGTATTTAAATCCCATTTTACAAACAACTCTATGGAGGGTGGCACGGCTAATATTTATATTGGTTTCGTCTTCGTCTAACTTCTTTTTCAGTTTATCCAAGGTAGGAATAACTCCGCTTTCATAAAGACAATATATTTTCCTTCTTATTAGGTCCTGATCACTATTGTCTATACGGTGAGATTGAAAATCACTACTTTTTTTTCTTTTGTTCAATTCTTCACTAATAATAACCCTTATCGATGATGTTGGAGTTTTTGGAAGTAGACAGGTTTCTTTTAAAACTTCTTGTTTAATTAGTCCTTTACTGATTAAAGTTTACATACAAATTTTTCACAACCTGTTTTGCATCTAACGACAATGACAAATGATTTCGACGCGACATAGTTATATTCTCGTAAAACATTTTTTTCGAAACGCACAGCAAAAACGGTTATTCAACACTGCCACTAAAATATTGCCGAAATATTTATATACCTAATGGTCAATACTCAAGAAATACTTGGCCCAGCCCTGCCATTATGAAAATATGGTTTTACCCTATAACAATAGGTAATAACATAGTAAAAGGTTTATTGGGGTATTGTCCGTCAAAAGCCATAGCGATATACTTTGAGACAGACTATACTAGACTAATTGTTTTGCTTCCTAGGCTGCCTAGATCTCAATGTGCCCTCGTAAATATAAGTGATATGTGTGTGTGTGGCCCAAAGTTGTTTGTGAACTAAATAATAACGTTTCGTGCTGTTACGACTGAATGACCGCGTATATGCAATAGGTTAAGTTGTTTACCATTTGCATGACGATGCGCGACGACGACGACGTCCGCCTGAATCATATCCTGTGTAGTTTGTATCTTGTACTTCGGTCCGCGACTTTGAGGAATTCAGGCCAGAAAAACAACAAGATACTTATAACGCGCACAGGCGCGTTTGACAGATAGTGCGTTTTGAAACGTTTATCATGATTGTTTAATACAGGTATTAGTTTATTTATTAAAAATATTGGCTAAACTTCCGAAAATGCCCTCCCCCTTCGATTTATCTATAACTTTGTACATAACTTTCTTACAGCATAAGTTCAGAGATTTTTTTTGGCAGCAATGGTGGACGTCCTAAAAAAAGTAATTTTTTTTTCCAATTTTTATTTTTTTAAATTTATTTTCAGATTAAAAAATGAGTACAAAAAGGAAAAAAATATTTTAATTGAATTAAATTTAAATTCATACGATTAAATAAGCAATTTTGCAGGATGTGTTCTAATAATTTGTTATTTTTGTTAGATTGTTTTATCGTTTCGTTTTTTTATAGAAAAAACTAACCAGAACTAAGAAACAACAACTTCCAAACTATTACCCAGTTCTGGTTAGTTCCTGGTTAGTTGTGATTAGATTTTTCTCGTTAAATCGT
This sequence comes from Listronotus oregonensis, assembly GCA_019359885.1. Lineage (NCBI taxonomy): Eukaryota > Metazoa > Arthropoda > Insecta > Coleoptera > Curculionidae > Listronotus > Listronotus oregonensis. The sequence continues at coordinate 91,344 of JAHBCN010001252.1, read as the reverse complement.
AAATATTATTTATCATAAATGCGCCGACAAACAAAATGAAAAAAGTCTAATATCCTAATTTTTTTGATTTTTTATAGCCAAAAGTGGGGTGGACCCAACCTCCAGATAATTATTTAAAAATTTATTATTTTTTTGTAATTTATGTATTATTATTGAATCCATAATTCTTTAAAGTTTTTTTTTATCCGACAACGTTGGAAAATCTGGCCTTTTACGTAACTTAAAAACATAGTGTTTTTTTGAATTTTAATTTTATTTTTCTCTATAAAAATGCATTTTTGCATTTTCTTTTTAAAATTTATTAAACAAAATGTGCTCTTTTTATTCGTAATTTTTATTTTATTTTCAAATCGATAGACGCTAAACAACAACAAACTCTACCCACAATTCCCAATAAAACGGCACTCTAAAAATTTTTTCATCTACAATTTTTCTAAATCTCACAATTTCTTGAAAGAAAATAAAAAAAAGGAAAAAAATAAAAACTTTTTTTAAATTTCACTATTTCCGCCAAAAAACCCTATAAAAAACGTTTCTTATGCTATAGACTAGTCCTATGTAAAGTTACAGATGAATCGGAGAGGGGGTATTTTCGGAAGTATAGCCAAAATATTTAATAATGGACCCTTTAAAAAACTTATTTTGATCCAAAAACACGTCAAATCTTTTCCTTTGCCTTTTTTTTAATTTTTGGGAGAGTCCACAAAGGCTGAGATCTAAATACTAACGTACCGTTGATGCCTGAAGTGTGGTAAGAGAGAGTTTATTCACACGAGACTTGGAGACTTTGGAGATCCGAAGGAAAAGGAAAAACTTCTGCGGGTAGGTTTCATAGTATGGATACTCTAGGGATGAAGAAACAAATTTTGAAGTTCGGGGCCCTCAAATTGGTACTACGTGTTGCTCCGTTGGGAGCTGGCCAACCCTTCGGAGCAGAAGCCATGAAAATACCTATAAAAGAGCGACAGATCCCCTACAGCGCGTCGGTGGGCAACAGAAGGAAGCTTTTCTGTAAGTGTGGGGTCATTAATGAGACGACCAGCTCTTCTTTGAATGGAGTCAAGAATGCTAAGTGTAGAAGATGCCATTCCCCAGACATGAAAACAATATTCTTAAGAGGGTCTGATCTGAAATACCTACCTACAGAGTATACAGATTAGAAAAAGGAAGATATTTTTTGACTAGTAACAGGAATCCAAGCTTTTTGAAGCTGCTAAAACTATGGATGGAATGTCTTTGTGCCAGTTAAGGTTATTTTGAATAGTAACACCAACAAGATTTAATGATTCTTTTTGCAGACTTTTTTTAGGGGTATTAAACTGGATAATATTTTTGGCGCCCAAGTCCAAGATTTGTTTAAGGTCTTGTAAAAAAGTTATCTGCATTGACCTCCGCTTGTTTTCTAAATCAGACTTATAGGGTGGCTTAAAAAATTGAATATTAAAGTGAAGGATACTATTGTCAGCAAAACTATGAATGAGATTGATTGTGACCGACAGAAGACCATTGATGTAAAGAAAAAGCAGAGTTGGTGCCCGAATTGAGTCCTGGGGCACCCCAGCATTAATTTTGTAGGAGCTGGAAGAGTGACCAGCTTTAATAACTGATATTCGTCGATTAGAAAGAAAACTAGGCAATCAAAAACAAAGCATTCACTTAAGCTTTGTTCTTGGCTCTCTCGTTTCTTTTCTAATCGACGTAAATCAGATATTGTAGATGGTCCTTCTTTCAGCTTCTACCAAATTAATTCTGGGTTGTTCCAGGACTCAGTACTGACACCAACTCTGTTTTTTCTTCACATCAACGATCTTTTCCCTTTCACAATCAATCCTATTCATAGTTTTGCTGACGAAGTACCCTTCACTCTAATATTTAATTTCTTAAGCCACCTGTGAGCCTGATTTGAAAAACAAGCTCAGGTCAATGCATATATGTTTTTCACAAGACCTTAAACAAATCTTGGATTGGGGCGCCAAAAACCTTACCTGGTTAAATGCCTTTAAAACACAGTTATGTCTGATAAATAAATATATGTGTGCAACGAAAATCTACTTTTTTAAACCCTGTCTGAATAAAACAATAAATACGAAATAGGATTTTAATGTCTCCCAGCAGCATATCAATTTATTTTTCTAGTAAACGTCCTTCTTAAAATGCCTCGTATAACACCGTCTTTCGTAGAATTATTAGGCTGAGCATGTTTTGGATCTGGAATAGGTCTACCAAATGATATTAAATGCACTTTGTTAACAAGCGACGGTCAAGAAAACTGACCTTAAATTTAAAAAAATCGGTACATTATTTGACATTCCTTCTATCATTTAAACACATGGGACAAATTAAATCATACTGGCGAAAAAATATATCGCCCCTTGCGTGTTAAATGCCACGTGAAATAGCTCGTCGGCGCCGGGTGGGTATATACGACGCAGCGGCTGCAGATTGAGGCAAATGGGACGGTTAGGGCGAAAATAATTCCCACCACGTAAAACAATATAAATAATAAAATATACTAAATTGTTAAATACCATACCATTAAATGGTGCCACATCAAAAACGCCTCAATTCTCAGAATTTTCGAAGAAATGAAAAAAATGAATTAATTTACAAAGGTTTAGAGAAGTATTTTTTTTGAAAGCCGGGACCGATGCCTATAAAACGTATATCTGATCTGTTATTGCGTAAAACGTACAAAGTCGAAGGTTAATATTTGTTTTCGTTCGTTCAAACTTTAGAAATTGTTTATAACACTCTCCGAAGTAAGTAAAAACAACCACAGAGGCTATTTTTAACGCTGTTGTCGTTGCTAATTCGTGTGTAATAAGTCATATACATTCCCAAATATAAATAAACAGGAAAAATGACTAACAAAAATATCAATAACGCTTTATTGAAAGTGTAATAGTACGCGGCCTTGCTCGTGGGTGGCGGTAATGCGCTTCAAACGGATGCAAACAAGATCTGTAATGGGTTTTCCTTTCCGCTGGTCTATGGGATAATAGTTTACGCATATTTTAGTTATAAAAATACTATAATTCGCTTTTTAATGTCGTTTTACACATATAAGAATGGACATGAAAATTTTGAAAAACCGTTTATGATGTTCGAAAGTATCTGAATATATATGACATCCGAGCAACTTAAAAAAGAATACAACTTTAAATGATATCTTAAAGTTTTGGTGAAATACGAAAACATTGCAAAATGTCTTTGTATTATAATTCTCTAGAGCAGCGTTTCTCAAAGTATGTTCCGCGGAACCCTGGGGTTCCGCCCGACTTCGGCAAGGGTTCCGCGAAAAAAAATTATTCTCTGACTCCAGAATCCTGACTGGATTTTCGACTTACGTATTACCGAAAAATAAGTATCGCATGCAATAAGCTGGACGCGGAGCCCGATATGAGACTGTAACTTTCATCAATAAGACCCAGTGGCAGCTCTTGGATTTTCAAAATTTTTATCTAAAAAGTGAGACATGAGATCCACACTAAATTTACCAGATGCTATTGGCCTTAAGGGAAACACTGGTAAAAAAAATTGAAAATTGCTAATAAATAATTGAACTATCAGAAGCAAATCCTCTATTTGTATTTTTTTCGTGAATTTGATCAAATGTTATCGTCAAAACTCATATTTCGCTAAATTATCTATGTTTTTCTCATGCCTGGAAAGTGGCGCCTCCTACAACACTTAGCATTTTTGACTCCATTCAAAGAAGAGCTGTTCGTCTTATTAATGATCCCACACTTACAGAAAAGCTTCCTTCCGTTGCCCACCGACGGGCTGTAAGGTATCCGTCGCTTTTTTATAGGTATTTTCATGGCTCCGAAGAGTTTGCGAGTATAATTTCTCTGGCAGCTCCCAACAGAGCAACCCCCAACTTCCAACTTTGTTTGTTCCTTTAATCCTGTCCAGACTATGGAACCTGCTACACACAGAAGTTTTTCATTTTTTCCAGATCTCAAAATATTTAAGTCTCGCGCGAATAAATTCCCTCTTACCACACTTCAGACAGCCACAGTACAGTACGGCCACAGCCTTCGTGGACTGTCCTAAGATAAAAAAAAATTGTGTATAAAAGTATCCTTTTTATTATTTCATGTTATTTAATAAAATAGTTTTAAGTGTATTACTAATATATTTTGCAAAAAATAAATTATAACGATATTACGAGTTTTTCGATTCCTATAATTTAAAATGCAAAAATATTTATTTGTGCAGCATTAAGAGGGTTCCCTGTTTAATTTTTTTGTTAAAAAGGGCTCCATATGTGAAAAAGTTTGAGAAATGCTAGGTATAGAGAATAAAACTTAAGTAAATTAAAGAATCGCTTTTTCTAAAAAATTGTGAATTTTATGAGAAAAAGTGTAGGGAAAATTTTGGTAGACAACTGCATGATCTATAAATTTTGTCTAAGCCATTTTTATCATAAAACTGTTTCGCTAAAAAATCCAAAAAAGCCATTTTCGCGATCTTTGACCTTATATAAAATTTTTTGCACACATGGGATCGATGGGAACTTTTTACAATTTCATTATAATGGTATCCCTAACATTCATGTCAATTTTTAGCTTCTAGGAATTTATGCAAAGGTGAATGTCTATTTTGACCGCTATATATATATATATATATATATATATATATATATATATATATATATATATATATATATATATATATATATATATATATATATATATATATATATATATATATATATATATATATATATATATATATATATATCTGATGTTATATCTGTATTATTATGAACTTAATCATCCTTTTCGAGTATATTATCAGAAAGAACTCAAAAAACCTTATCAGCATATAAAAAAAAATAAGTTGTCTTACTATTATTCTGGACCAACAATAGGTTAAGTGATATAAAAATAATAAAACAGAAGAAAGAAAATATAAAACCATTAAAATAACAAGAGGAAAAAATACAAAACAATAAAATCCCCACAAAACATTTAGGTTTCGTTAAATTTCGTGGTATTTTGTTGTTTTGTCATTTATTTCGGGCGAAGTAGACGCGACGAGATATAATGGGACCAGAAACCGAAAACAAGATGAGTAAATTAGCAGACGGCCAGACAAAATAGTGTCGGATTTCGAATTTTCTGGATCTGCCGGGATTTTCGTTTTGTTTTGCCGGTTTCGAAGCTGTAAATTCCGTCTTTCCGCACAAAAGAACAAAACAGGATTAGTTATTTGAGATGAGAAAAATAGATATTAAGAGGTATTGTTCCGGCTTTGTGATTATTAAGCATTTTCTTTTATTTATTTGAAGTAATTTAAGTAAAAAAACAAACCTTGTTTGTCCGGACTTTTTGTTATTGTAACACAACCTCTTTATATTTAAAAATTATTTTTTAGTTCGGTTTCCTATCAAGCGTGTTACTATAATTATTTATTTTATTATTTTTAGTCTTAAAACAATATTAAATTAATCTTAATCAAGAACGTCGAATACAATATCAGATAAATGTCCGCCGCTGTTAGCTTCACAAATGCGAGCCCTTTTGAGCACATTTTTCATTACTTTTTCACACATTTCGCGCGGTATTTCATTAATCTCATCACAAATATTTTGTTTGAGTTGCTCAAGCGTTTCTGGTTTGTTTGCATAAACCTTGCTTTTAAGATATCTCCACAAAAAAAGTCCGGAGCAGTCAAATCAGGCGACCGTGGAGGCCAATCAACATCACCATTTCTTGAAATAACTTTTTGTGAAAAGAGGTCTCGCAGTAATTCCATTGTAATCCTGGCTGTATGCGATGTGGCACCGTCTTGTTGATACCACATGTTATTCAAGCCCAAAGCATGCAGTTGTGGTGTTAAAAAGTTTTCAATCAGATCACGATATTGCTCCCCATTCACAGTTACCGTTACGCCGTTTTCATTTTCAAAGAAGTAAGGTCCAATTATTCCTCCTGACCAAATTGCACACCAGACTGTCACTTTTAATGGATGCAAAGGTGACTGATGAATAATTTGAGGGTTTTCCATTGCCCAGAACCAAAGATAATACTACTACGGATAAGATGAACCATTTAATGCTATATTTTTGATACCCCTAATGGACTTTGGCTAACGCGAGCCGATGTCCATCGAGAGATTTTCGCGCTATCCTTGAACGAAAGTTAAACAGTGTTGCCGGCAGGCCTTTACTATTGGCGTGATGAAACGCGACTAGAAAAAACACAATCCGTTTAGCCGCCCGCTTTCGCTACTTCGTGTTCCGAATAAGGTAAGCGACAGACATTGTCAATGTCGCACGGTTTGTTTCGCTGGGGCAGGGGTTACCGACTTAATTTTATTCGCATTTATGGAAGCATTGATATCTTCGAACTGATTCAAAACGCCCCATTTAAATGAACCATCTATCCGTAGTAGTATTATCTTTGCCAGAACCGACTATTCTGTTTATTCACATATCCATTCAAATGGAAATGTGCCTCGTCACTCATTATTATTTTTTCATGAAAATCGGGGTTGTCATGGGCGTGCCGTAACATCCTATTGGCATATGAACGGCGGCGTAAATGGTCTTGTGGAAGAAGCTTTGTGTCAACTGAATCTTATATGAAAACAAATGCAAATCCTTGTGCAAAATTGTGGACAAAGTTGTTCTTTGAAGACCAAGCTCCTGAGCACGGCGTCGAATTGAGATTGATGGATTGTTTTGAACACTTTCTTGAGCAGCAGTAATGTTTTCAGCCGATCGTGCAGTACGTTGTGGTCCATGCTTGGGCCTATCACCTACAGACCATCTTTCTTCGAAATCATTCACTACACGATAAATAGTGCGTTTTGTTGGCACGTTGTTGTCCCAAAAATTTCATGTAACTTTCTCATCGTCACAGTATTCGACGATTAATTTTGATAAAATGTTTTAACGATTAAAGCCCGTTGGTTTATCGAATATTTTTCCATAATAAATTTGCCATGTGTCTACTTTACGACTGCCAAATATGAACTGCCAAGACTAATGTTTACCAAAATGGCGGCAAAACAAAGTAGTATACCTTCCCGGCGGACATCTTGTATTATTTTTTTCCCAAAATCAAAAATTATTTCACATAAAACTTAGAAGCGGTCCATTGTAATACATTTGACTAAATAACTCAAAAAAAAAAAAAATTCTAAATGCTTGTAGCAAAATTCTGTAGCGACATCTATGGTACCATAATTGTACCATTTATTTGCTTTCCATATTATTTAAAAATGTATTTGATCACATTTATATACCGGATTTGCAATTTTTAACCACAACAATCATAACAATAGTATGACAGCTAATTAAATTTTACTTGGAATTACCATACCACTTGTAAATTACTTTATTTGGTTTACAACGAGTCGTACGTCGAAATTGTCAAATCATGTAACAACAAACAAACATGGTATAGGTTGGTGAAACCTAGTTTAAAAAAATGGAAAACCCGGTTCCTATTGAAATTGTGCACATTATACTTTGTATAATATAACTTGCTTGCGATCAAAGTATCAAAAGTAGATCTATCCAAACTCGTCTAAATAGTAAGATTAATTAATTGTCAGTGGGTTCTGTCTCTGATCGTTCAAAAAATACGGTAAAATGAATAAAAACTCACTAAATATCACTAAAATCACTCAATCACAATAGTGATATTAAAATAATCGAATAATAATATATGTTTTAACTATCTACCTAAACAGGAGAAAGTTTACTGTTCCTACTTTTAGTGATTTAAGGGATTAAATGGGTTTCACGGTTTCATAGAATCGAATTTTTTATTATCTTAATAAATTCTACAACATCTCTAGAATTTTCTCCTAAATTTTGATATTGATCCGAGTAATAGTTTCGGAGATACAGCCTTCAGAAGTTGAGCGCTCGAGGTCAGCTAGGCTAAGCGCGCCGCAGGTATTCCGGAGCAGCTGCTCGTCTATTGTTAGTTCGTCCTTCTTGTCCATTTCTTTCACTCTCTTCATAGACAAGAGCAAAAGGATGCCCTGGATATTGCAGCTGCAAAAGGTTCTTTACTTTATGGCGCAGGAATCGACGATTCAATGTAAGTTAAAAGAAATCCCTCTTATTATCAGTCAAAACTTCAAACGAATTTATCTCAAAATTATGTTTTCAAAGTCGGTTGGCAAAATTTCTCGAGAGCTACTCAATCGATCTTCATGAAATTTTACACAGGTCTTCGAGATACAATTCACAAGGACTTGGACGAAGGATTTTTTTTCGATTACAACTATTAAAAAATATGTAGCGAAATTTTCACCGAAATTGTCATTTTTTTGTAAAAAGTTCTGCCAAAAATCCCATCTTTACTTAACTAAAACACATATTTTTTTTTTACTTCAGATGATTCTGTAAGAAGTTCTTCTGCCAACGCGGGGCACCTTTTTCCCAAGGGGTCGCCGGAAACGACGTCACAATGGCAGAGTTTTTAATATTTTTTCACCAAAATTTCAGAATTTCTTTGTCAAATGTGTATCTTTATGAAAGTACAAAATTTAAATTAAAAATTTCATTTTTTACATGAAAAATAAATTGTTGAAAAAAGGCCATTTTTTCCCCGACGAAACCCATGTAACCCCTTAACTAACCATGACTGACCAGAACTAAAGGCTTTCAAATTATCCCTACGTAGAACAAAATTTTAATAATTTTCAATATTGTATTTATTTGGTTAGTTATTTGGGTTGTCACAATGGTCGGTATATGAAACGAGAAGCATAAAATCGATTAAAGAATTCAGTTATCAAAACGAGAATATTTCAGGTAATTTTCTTAAGTGTACAAAACGCGAGTCTACCCTAGAAAACACCGTTTTAACCCGCAGAGTTGGTACAGCCGTGAGACGGTTTCAAAGCTGTTAAAATCGAACAAACATGCAAGTATTGACTTTGTACGGTTTTATATCAGTACAACGCCGAAGTTGGAACGATTTTTGTATTATATGGTTCTTGCTTTGCTTAGAGATCGAAATGACCGTTCGGAAACAGTTCACAAGTCACTAGCTTGGTTGGAACAGTAAAAAGATCGTGTAAAACACCTTTACTCTTCGGTTGGAACGGGTTGATTTAACTGGGCTTGACCGTAACCGTACAATAAAGTTTTTTGCGGATTTGAAACAAATATAAAATTTGATACACAGACACAGGTGTTTCAAATATTGGTTCGGATTGCGCAGGACGTCACCGAGAGAGTTGTCTGCATTAAATTTAAATGCTGGTAATCACTGGCGTAGGTAAAGGGGGAGGGGGTAATTACCCTCCCAGGAATGCTTTAAAAATGTTAAAAGTCTGCATATTGTTATCCGCCGCTACAAAAGAAATTTTAAAAGGATTTAAAAAAATCGAAATTCTGAATCTCCTCTAGGTATATTATTTTCTTGAAATGAAATGAATAAATGAAAAATTCATTTTTGTTTAATACTGCGATAACCGATAGTCAGCCGCGCGTCTTGTTTTGTCTAGCGCCACCGAAATTAGAAAAATATACAGGCTTAAATACAATATTAACAATGGGCGAATTGTATAAAAAAATATTGGAAAGTTTATTTAGTAGATCCAATAATTTGAAACAAATTTATGTGTACAAGGCACCAATATAGTTACTTAAAACACGTAGGCGAAAATCAAGCTTTAAAATAAAAACTTTTTTTACTATTGTGAACGTGATATATCAGATCGACAGGTGTTTTTGCTAAAGTAAATACTAATAATTCTTTATATTTTTTAAATAAATAGGCGTGGCAGTCAAAAAACTTTAAATTTTTCTATTTTTAACAAACCAAATCGAACTAAAGTCAATATTGTAAAATAGTTTTCTCGAATTAAAGAATTTACATTATATTTTTTGTTTCGTTGGTCAAAGTATAAAAGGTTATTTGTATATATTATATCTATATATATATATATATATATATATATATATATATATATATATATATATATATATATATATATATATATATATATATATATATATATATATATATATATATATATATATATTTATTTTTTTATTAAATGTATCTCTAGAGTTAGTTGATATAAAAAAAATATACCAAATTGAGTGGCTCATAGGTAGTCCTTTCCATTTAAAATGGGATTATATATATATATATATATATATATATATATATATATATATATATATATATATATATATATATAATATATAAAAAAAAAAAAATGTTTTTTTTTTTTTTATTAAATGTATCTCTAGAGTTAGTTCGATATAAAAAAAAATTATACCAAAAATTGACCTGGCTCATAGAGGAGTCCGCTTTCCATTTAAAACACATGGAATTTTTTTTTCTATTAAAAAAAAAATGCTAAATTTTGGTCAAAACTAAGTTATAGAAAATTTAATTTTCTATAAAATCGATCTCTTATGTTTTTTCCCTAAACTAAATAAAAATAAAGTTACAGAGCATAGAATAAGGGTAAAAAATTTTAATGATGAAATAACACGATTAATTTGTTTTAACAGGGATACAATATTTATTAAATTTTATTTTGACTTTTAATTACAATAAAACACTGTTTTGACGAGGTTTAATAATGTTTAGTATATTAACAGTGATATTCTTGTATTTAAAGTCAAAATAAAAATAAATAAAAATTTTATCCTTGTTTAAAATTTTTCTAATTTTTTCCCAAATTTCTCTTATTCTATATTTTTTTTTATTTAAAAAAAATGCTAAATTTTGTCAAGAAAATATAGAAAAATTTTCTATAAATGATCTCTTATGTTTTCTAAACTAAATAAAATAAGACAAGATAGAATAAGGTCAAGTATTTTAATAAGAAATAAAAAAAAAATTAATTATTTTAAAGGGATACAATATTTATTAAATTTTATTTTGATTTTAATTACAATAAAACACTGTTTTACGATGTTTATATAATGTTTAGTATCATTAACAGTGATATTCTTTATTTAAAGTCAAAATAAAAATAAATAAATAATTTATCTATATTAAAATATAATATATTCTATATTCCACCCTTTATAATGTTTCTTATCTATGCTTTAATTTATTTATATTCAGTTTAGAAACTAAATACTATTAGAGATAATTTTATATTTAGAATTAAATATACTATTAATAGATAACCGAAATATAATATATATATATATATATATATATATATATATATATATATATATATATTATATATATATATATATATATATATATATATAGCATATATATACATATATGCCAAAGTAGTATTACCTGCCACCGCAGGTAATCTACTTTATGCACGCAAATGGGTGTAGAAAAAGGAACTCCGCCCATACTTGTAGAAAAATCTACTTCAGTATCAATTTTCATAAACGTATGGGATCTGACTTCTGTCTAAATGCTGCAAAAAGAGACCCTACATTCAAAAAAATAAACTGGTGCAGTTAGGAGGTGTCTTTACATTCAAATTTATTATTTGCAAACTTTCTTTTTCTTTGAGAAATTGCTATGAAACCACTTAAGAAAAATGCGGCGACCCAAATAAGTTGCGTCATTTAATAACAAATAAACAAATATAATGCCGAAGTAAAAGTATCGAGAATTGGGTAAAAAGCAGCCGAGGAGATAGGTATACATTTACCAGTCAACAATAACAAAGTTATGATAATATACGAGGGAGGTCAGATAAATCTTTAGTCTTTTAAAAAAATCTATAAATTTTTACAATTTCTTATGATTGGCTTGCAGTAAGTTTTATCATTTCATAAGAGATGGCTTGTTATTCCGTTACAAGTTTCATCTTTGTACATACTTAAATACTAAGACATCATTAACCTACCCAATCTGGCAAATACTGATGTATGATTATAAATATATAATATATATATATATATATATATATATATATATATATATATATATATATATATATATATATATATATATATATATAATATATTACTACCCAGTATATATCATATACCTTAGGGGAGAAATAAACCCCCCGCTTTTGAGAAAAACCTATCTCTTCATAACGCCTGGAATCACTCGTCGAAATCTGCCCCTACACAAAACGGCGAGTTTTAATATGCATTTCGATTTCTTTTTTTGAGAAATTGCTATAAAAAATTAAGGGGCATGATTTATTTAATTTTTAAAGCGTTGGGGCCAGAATAATGCATTAATAACAATAACGTTAAAAAAGAGCTTTAAAACACTTTTCACAATCGACTTGCAGAATTTTATCTTTTAAAAGTGACGTTTGGGCGGCAACGTCGTACGAAATTAAATCAAGAATCTGAACCTACCATCTTCTAGAAATGATATATAATATATATATAAATATATATATATATATATATATATATATATATATATATATATATATATATATATATATATATATATATATATATATATATTTATTATTCTTATTCTTGGGTATAGGTTACTCGACAATTTAAAACAAAATATTTCAACGTTTCGCCCTCATGTTTGGGGCTTTTTCAAGATATAATATACTAAAATAAAAATATAAATAAGTTAAAATTTGGAGACCACCTGTATACACACAACATTTTTTATATCACATTTAAGATAATTATCACAGACAAAAATACAAAGTAGATAAAACAATGAAATAAAATATTCAAGTTATTATTTACAATAAAATGTTTTATATTTACAATCTTATTAACTAAGTTTTGAATAATTACTTTTTAAATTGTGGCTATTTTAGGACGATCTTTATATAATGTACATTTAAGTGTATATCCTTAAAATTAATACTTCCGTATAGTAATATTAAAAAAGAATTATAAAAATATATATATATATATATAAAAAAAATATTTTTATATATATTATTATATATAACGATATAATATTTAATATATATAATGTTTTAATTAATTTAAGAAATAAAATATATATATATATATATAATGTATATATATATATATATATATATATATATATATATATATATATATATATATATATATATATATATATATATATATATATATATTATTTGTTACTTTTATTTATATATTATTTTTTCATATTGTTTATTATTACAAACGTTTCGGCAAAAGCCTTCATCCTGATGCCCATTAAAAAAAAAAAAATCGTTAAAACACTTATATACACATATGTCTACAAACATTTTAAACTCTTCAGGACATGCACGATTAAAATATTTATTTATACTCAGTATCCGATACCGTGGACCAATAATATTGCCGTTAAAAGCATTTTACTAGGTACTATCTAAGTCATACGGGCATTATGGGCTAACCATCCATTTGGTACCAGATCATTGATCTTTCCGAACAACTTCTTCTAAGGCGGGTCCAATTTGATTTTGAAATAAGTCCAAATAGGTTTCTGCTTTCAGGTTATAGTAGCGGTTTAGAAAACACTACGCAGCTCCAGTCCTAACTCTTCCTTATGACTTGTCGTTTTTATAACTACTTAATCTTTCAAAAATTCAGATATACACTTCCTCTATCATAAATCATATCTTTTCAGAACTATCGGGATAAAAACAAGAAAACGCGAGTGATTACGCAAGATTTCACAACGTCACCCATGAATGAATAAAAAATTAAAAACCGATAACAAACAAAACTAGTTCGCATCACAATATTTTTAGCAAGGATGCCACGTTGTCAGATCTTCTGACAAACATTTATATTTTTTTAAAGCCTTTCTCGTGTATTCTTGAAATTTTTAAAATTTCAATTTAAACATTAAATTATGTGTTTAAACCTAATGATGCTTTATTAGAAAAATGACCTTTTACAAAAATCAATTTTTGCTAGTTAAAAGCTCGATTAAAAATATGTTGATTCAAATTCCAAAGGCCCTAGAAAATAATAATATAAAAAAAGTACTGACTAATCTCATAAAATAGGTAGTCTATTATGTATTAAAGATAAAAAAAAATTATACTGGTGCACAAAGGGCATTATGAATTTTTTTAAAATAATACCCTATGTGTTTTATTATGGTGTAACAAATAAGCGAAAAAAATATCAAAATATTCCTGTTTAAAAAAGACGTTAGAAGCCATTTTTGTCTTATAGTCCAGTCATTATAGATTTTTTTTGTAATTAATGTTGACAGATATCTGAGTGCGCCATGACTTCCGGAATAACCTGTAGATTACTAAAATCAAAAATCCAAAGAATAATTATTAAAGGGCCTTTCTTCATTTTTTAAATATAACAAAAAGTACTGGCTATATTACTTTACTTATAAAAGACTGTTTGTAGAGAATTCATAAACCTACAAAATGGTTTTTGTAAAATTCCGATCCGACCATTTTACACCGAGAAAAACCGAACGCTAGGTTGTCAGCGGCCGCACTACGTTAGCCGCAGAAGCACTCTACTCATGTTTTTAAATGTGCCTGGTTTGTTCCGAGCGGCCGTCGTATGCGTCCGCTGTCAGCGATTGTGATTGATGCGACTAGACTGCTGAAGAAGCAGTGTAGCCGCAGTCGTGTGAGTCTGATATTTTGTTTGTGTTGTTTTATGTGGAATGTCCGGTGTTTTTTTAATTGTTGAAAATTAAAACTTTATTTTTTAAATGAGGTACTGGATTTTTTATTGCTTTTTAAGAGCTTTTAAATCCAAATCCATGATGTTTCCCTTTTGAAAAAATCAGTTTAATGTTTCCCAGATCTAAAAATATATTGTTGACTCTCAACATATGGTTTCTTATGAAAATTGCTCAAAGTATAATTTTTCGAATAAGTGCAATACATTTTGGTTTTTGGAACTTAATGCTCTAAAATACATAATAAAAATCCAGGGCCATATTTAAAAAAAACAAATTGATGACTGGGCAAAGTCATTGTATAAATCTATAACTTTTCATAAGAACAGAAAAAGTAGCAATGGAAATGTAAAAGTTATTTTGTTACATCCATTCAAATAGTCATAAAAATAAAAACGAAATCGCATAGAATAATCGGTTTTCCAAAAGTATGTATTCGAAATTTTTAAAGTTCTAAGGAGGCATTTTGATTAGCATCAAATTGCGCAACTTTGCCTTCATTTAACCGACCTCGTATCGTCAAGTTTCGAGATCTAATATTAGAGAATTTGGGACACCCTGTACAGATTTACTCTAATACAATGGCTAATTTTCCTCTGGGTTATTCGATATTCAACTGTTGTATGGTCGGACTTTATATCGTCTTTTATTAAGTCAAGAATAAAACTAAACTCTGCTTTATTCAGTCTAAATATTTTCTAAATTTTACTTCATCCTGTTGCTGATGTCGATTTTAATGTAGTATAACAACCCTCATCGTCTTTGCTGAAATATTGGATATATAGGGGCATTGCTATGTTTCAGGTGGCTAATTGTAATAGTATTTCGTCATGTCTTTTTCTAACAATAAATATATTGCTAGATCATCCATCACGACTCTTACCAAAGATTATTCCCTTTACACTAATAATTTTGCTTTCGCGAGTTTGAGCCGCGGTCCTAAGAAACCACCTGATTAAACGGCGGCCGCATGCGTTAATCGCATTGCGTTAGGCGTATGCGACGGCCGCGTGGAAGGAAACACACCTTAAAACAAACCTTTTTTCGCGTCTCCTTCGCTGCTGAGTGCCCTCTCAACTGTCGACTCAGTACGTCTCGGTCGCAAATTTTCGCTCGTAGCGCTAGGTTCACAAGCATTTTGACAATTTCCTCCAACCTTATATGAAAATGTGAGATATGCAATTTGTAGCTTTTAACTCTTAACTTTAAAAGCCGTTTTAAAAATTTAAATCGGACCATTTGCCCAATATTCACGGCACTTTCTATGAACGAGCCTAATCTGTTTATGTGCGATTATAAACAACTATTAATCACAATTTTCATCTTTCAGCGGCTAAAGTATATCTTATTGACTATCATTTCCAAAAATATATAATATTAAAAAATAACGGAGATACCAATTTTGAAAAAAGGTCTGTTTTAAGCGTTTTTCCGGCTTTTCTCGGTGAAAAGTGGTCGGGTCGAGCTTTTTCAAAAACCATTCTGTAGGTTTTTTAATTCTCTACAAACGGTCTCTTATAAGTAAAGCCATATAGCCAGTACTTTTGTTATAATTTAAAAAAAAAAAAAAGGCCCTTTTTAATACTATTGTTTAAAAAAATTACCTGAAAAAAAATTGGCTGGATTTTTGATTTTAGTAATCTACAGGTTATTCCGGAAGACACGGCGCAGTCGGATATCTGTTAATATTAATTACAAAAATGACCTTTTTTTTTGCTACTACTGGACTGCTGGACCGACCAGACAGATCGATCCTACAGTCTCGAAAATGCTATTCAGATGGGAATTATTCATTACATTTCAATAACTACATCCAAATAGCCAACAGAGAACGCCTCCCCCCAAAAAAACATTATCCTCTGACATCAAACATACTAAAAATAGCCTTCCACGAAATACACCGGCAACGTCGCCCCAGACGGTTTGTTTATTGTTACCAAAAGGTTGTTGACGCATCTCCTCCTCGGTTGTTTAAACAAAAATAAGTCGGATCACCCATTTTTAGCCTCCAATGTCAATAACCTTACTCTACATCTAATGCCTAATTTTAATTTCGGCTCACTGTGGCCTAGTGTGGCGGCCGACCGTGACATGTCGATCGATGAGTTTATTCAATTTGTGCGAATTTTTTCTGTCTACGACGCAGTTTTCGGATCATATGGTCTCGTCGCTCCAGGATATTAGTTAAGATAACTTAAAATTTTTAATTTTCTACACTGATAATAATTTTTTTGCGTTCTTTCTGATAACATGCTCGGAAAAGATATAATGCTATTCATTACTCTCCTATAATTTGTTTTGTAGTCTAGTCCAAAAGTGTATTTCCTACAAAAAATAGTTAGAAGGCTTAAAAGGCTTTAAAAAATATGAGCGATAGCACATTTGATGCGAAATGCAAATATGAGAAAGGCGTTTTGAGGATATTTTCTGCCAATTTAAATTGCAGCTGTTATTAACAAAATAAATAAAAAAAAATTTCGATTTTTGATGATATCTCAAAAACCATAAGGGATAACAAAAATTGCAATAAAGATCCTTGAAGAGGGAACTTTCCGATAAAAAGTTCTTACTTCCGGAGTTCTATCTTTATTATTTATAATTTTAATTTAACGCTGAAAATGGGCCTCCGTGGAACATTTTGGTTGCAGCTCGGGTCTATTCGGTACCATCTAAATAATTTTCTTTAAAGGGGGTTAAATATTAATTGCAAAAAAAAAAAATATGGTGTATTTAGAACACTTTAAAGAATGTATTCCCGTTAGAAAATTACCTTAAAGTTAGTTTTTCAACAAGTTACACAATTGTCAATTAACAAAATTGTTTAGAACTTTCGTCCTTATTGTACCGGGTGTCAAATAGAATGACATGGCTGTATCTAGAAAATGTTTATCCTTTGTGTTGAGGAAAGAAAAATATTTTCGTGGTAAAAGTGGTCAAAAGAAAAAGTTGGAAATTATTTTCAGTTTCTGAAATGGCCGCTAGGGGCATAACTGCAGTCTTGAATATAATGATGACAACAAGACTAGATAAGACCGGGCTAGTCTTGATAGTGTCTTGCCCTTTCACGTCTTAGTTTTTAGTCTTGCAAGCCAAAACAAGGTCTTGGTCTTGGTCTTGCACCACCCAGTCTTGGGTCTTGGTCTGCCACCCGGTCTTGGTCTTGAGTCTTGCACAGAGTCTTGCTGGTCTTGCTTTTTAGGTAAAAATAATTTTAACTAAGCAGTCTTGAATAAAATATATTTTTACTACTTAAAAATAAATAAAGATGGGGACAATATTATTGTTTTATATTTTAAATATACCAATTTTAATCGTACACAAACATTTAAATTATTTGATTAAAAAGCATATTTTAATCTTTGAGACTTCAGTATTTATAGCTCTCCATTTTAGTTGAACTGAGATACAACCTGCTTTTTTATACATTATTTAATTGGCATATAAAAACATAATGATGATAAAATTATTTAAACTTTCTGTATCTTTAGCATATAAAATTAAAGCAAAATAAACTGTGTACTATCTAGGCAGAAAAAAAAGACTAGTGTGAAATGTCCGTGAAAACGATTCTGATATATGAAATTCTGATTCAGATTCTGATTAAAAGTTATTTAACAAACTTTTCAGTTCATATAAGCTTTTATTTTAAATTGGTCAAACATTTACCGTACAAAGTTTGGCTTCATCATATAGACATTCTGCATGTGGCTCAATAGTGTGACAAAGCTCGATATTTCGAAACCATGATTCATGATGGTAAAACTGAAATTATTTTCTATTTCAGAATTTTCAAAAGAATCCACAGCCACTTAAGAAAACTCCCTTATTTTTTTGCCTTTAACCTAAAATAAAAAAAATATGGCGAAAAATCACTTATAAAAAATCGCCACCCTGTATACTAAATGAAATTGTTGAACTGTATAGAACAATGTCGACGTACATGGTTTTTAAATATCATTCTCAGTTTTAACAAAATTACGTCATCATTATTCTTTTTGGCATTGTTAAGACAATCTAATGGTGCCACTGAAGTGTAAAACAAAATTAAAGATGCTAAATTATTTTAGATTTTTGATTCCACCTGTAAGTGCTTCACTAGATAGTTAATTTAAAAAAAAAAGGAATATAAAAGTAATTTAGAACTTTTCTATAACTATTATACCTTTGTTTATGTAGTTTTCTCTGTCGTTAATGATGTTTTGGAGATATTGATCTGACTATTAGAGCATTGAGTCACAATCTTATTATTTTGAAACATGTTATTAGATTTATATAATATATAATATATACACATATATATATATATATATATATATATATATATATATATATATATATATATATATATATATATATATATATATATATATATATATATATATATATATATATATATAAGAACAAAGTGACCGATATTATTATATTATTTTTATTAAAACCTGTAACTTATTAAATAAACATAACTTTTTGGCAGTTCGCGACAAATTTTTATGTCATGTCTGTATGAAGTACCACTGTATATTCTAGTATAAAATTTAATATCATAATATAATATTTAAGAAAAAGTCGCAAAGTGCAAGAGTCTTGCAGGTGGTTTGGTCTTGTAGTCTTGCACTCCTCGGTCTTGGTCTTGGTCTTGCATACCCCGGTCTTGGTCTTGGTCTTTGAAGCAGAAGTGAGTCTTTTGGTCTTGGTCTTGGTCTTGCTGGGACCAAGACCAAGACCAATCTCTGCTCATCACTAATCTTGAATCTAAAAAAGTGATGTTTCTGTGAATTTTGCTATATTAATCTAACAAAAACACACCTTATTTTTTAAGTGGAGGATAATTTAAACCATTCTTGTTTGACAATTTTTGCTGTATCTCTAAAAATAAAGTAGTGGGGGTATTTAAAGGTTTTCGTAAAAAACACTCTGTATCTTCAAAACGGCTAAGCCGATTTTAACAAGCTTAGACTAGTTCACAAGAGCTTTTCTTGGGCTATAAATGATATAATATTTGAAGCTTTGTTAGTTTCAAATGTCGCCGCTAGAGGGTTTTTTTCGATATTCCAACAAAAATGGTTAATTTTCTCAAAAAAATTAAATGCATTGGTATATTTTTTTAACTAAAAAAGTAGGGAATAATGCCTTAACAAGCTCGTGAAAACCAAATCTCGATATCTTGTTTCTTACCTAAAATTTAGGCCAAAGATAATTTTATACGTCAATATCTCAAAAGCTTGAAAGCTATACAAAAAATGTATATGACATAAATTATGTATTTTTACAAGAAGACATAATAGATATGCAATCTTTTCGTCTAAATGCAATACTTTACGAGTTATAATCAATAAAATGAATATTCAGGACGTTTTAAAGACTGCGGAACTCGATGTTTAATTATAACTCGTAAAATTATGGCATTTAGACGAAGGTTTTATAACCTAAATTAAAGGTTTCATAAAAATCACTAATTAATGTCTATCTAAAAAATTTTGTAGGTGTTATAGTTTTGAGATGTTGACAATATAAGCTCTATGGTCTAAATTTTAGGCAAGCTGGATATCGAAGATTTACGGCACAACGAACTGTTAAGAGCATTATTTATCTAATTTTTCATGAAATATACTGTGCATTAATTTTGATAACATTTCTATTCGGAATATCGAGATAAAATCTCTCTAGCGGTGACATGTGAAACTAACAAACTACATACTAGGACATTTATGGCCAAAAAGCTTCTTGTCAACAACCTAAACTGTTAAAATCGAGCTGTATTGAAGTACAGGTATTTTCTGAGCAACAAAATACCTTCTGCCGCTGGTACTAGTACAACTAAAGTGTCAAGGTTCAAATATGCTCAGCTTTAAAGATTACGTTTTTGTTAGGTTTGTATAGCAAAATTCCCAGAAATATCACACGAATTGGAGTAACAGTTATACCCCTAGCGGCCATTTCATAAATTTGAAAATAATTTCCAGCTATTTCTCTTCACTACTTTCACTAAAAATATTTTTCCCCAACGCTGTGCGATTAATATTTTATTTCTTATTTGACACCCGGTACAATGAGGACGAAAGTTCGAAATAACTTTAAGTTAAATTTTCAACGGGAATAAATTCTTTAAAGTGTTCTTAATACACCGTAATTTTTTAATTTTCAATTAATATTTAATACCCTAAAAAACTATATTTAGTGTGACGTACTCGGTTTTGACGCCGAAACCAAAAATGTCGCGCGGATGCCTATTTTCAGCTTTAAATTAAAATTATAAATAATGGAGATAAAACTTTGGGAGTTGGGACTTTTTTATCGGAAATTTCCTTCCCTTTTAGGAGCTTTTTTGCAATTTCCCCTATCTCTTATGGTTTTTGAGATATCATCAAAAATCAAAATGGCTTTTTTTATTTCGTTTTTTGTTAATATCAATTGCAAATTTAATTGGCAGAAAAAAATCCTCGAAACGCCTTTCTCAGATTTGCATTCCGCGTCGAATGAGCTATCGTAATATTTTTCGAAGCCTTCCAACTATTTTTCGCAGGAAACACACTTCTCAACTAGACTATACTAAAGAAGATAGCAGTATGGTACGTTTCACAATAATTCGTTAATTTCTTGACAGCAATAAAATTTAAATTACAACCCTCAGTGTAAAACCCAACCATAAATAGGTTGCCTGACAAATATCTATTGTGTAGGCACCGCACCTTTTGAAAGGGTACAGGTCCTGATTACCTACTAATATTAATAGTTTAGGTTAGCTATTTCTCCAAACGACTGATGAACTAAGACAAAAAGACTGCTTTATATTCAACACCTGCAATTTGCCTATAACCTACATAATATTCCAAAAAGCAGGTACAATAAGTAAATAAAGAAAATTTTAAGTCCGGACCTACATGCGGGTACCCAAAATATATTGAGTTTTACGACTAACAGTAGCAGGTAAAACGAGAAATCAACGAATTATTGTGGAACGTACCATACATATAGGCCGAATTTCGGACACATTGTATAATTGTATATCTACATGGAATTAACCTAAAATTTTGCATAGAATTCAAAAAATCCATATTAATATATTAGATAGCTGCAGGCACCTCAAACTAATTAATGCAATCCACATAAGGACATGATTATAAATAAAAATAATATAATTAATTAATGAGGTAATTAAAAGCGGCGGTGGGTAAAAGCAGTAGTAAAATGCACAAGACATAAATTGTACTTCCGACAACCTTTTCATTACTTTTTAATTAAGACGGTAATTAGGAGTTTACGAGATAAGTTTATTGTATCGTTATCTAAAACACACCTCTTATTAAAAAAATTGTGCGGAGAAAAGAGAAAAATATATGCAACTGTTAAGATAAATTCAATTACAATTCAGGAAAAAAACACTGAAAAAAATAGTTTTCGCTTTACTACATCCAAATTGAACACTTACAGTTAATTCCTGAAATGTAAGTATGTATGTTTTATAGTTTTTTTTTAGAAAATGAGACCACTTCGGTCCAGGTCCTGGGGTAAAGCAAAAAATCAAAAATACCAATCTACGTTTCGGGGGCAAGTCGACCACCGTTGTCAAGATGCAATTAAAAGTAAAAAAAAAACTAAATTTTAAAAAATTTTGCATTAAAAACTTAAAAACTTCCAAATGCTTTTGTTAATTGATTTTAAATTTACCTGAATTTACTTCAGCATCAAGCATAGGTAACGATGTATTATTTAAATTAACAGATATTGATGCTACACATTTATTTTTATTGAAAAAAATAAATGCACTTTCCTTTATTTTACATTTTTTCGAACAAGTTTCCTTTGCTAAAATGCTAGAAGCATTTTAGTTTATTATGTGGTTGTTATCAAATGCGTGTTGACAGATTTTTTATTTGTGGAATTCTGTGTTTTTAATGTATGTTTTATGTTTTTTATGCGTTTGGCTAATGGTCTAAGTTTCCTAAAATTTTTACACTTTACTAAGGAATATTAAAAAATAACGAATTGTAAGTTGTTTTTCTTTTTTATAAATAAATGTATGGTTCTTGTTTAATGTACTTAAAATAATTATTTGACAATGTTCGTCAAGTTGATAATAGACAAATTAAATATATTACCAAAATTTATAATGAAATTTTAAAATTTGATTAAAATATTATAAAAATATTGTTAATAGGTGATTTTGATTTACCTAATTAGTTCAATCAAATTGTAAAAAAGTATTATGTTTTAAGATTGAGTATAATTATTTAGACAAAAATTAAAACTATTTACATTTTTCGAACAAGTTTCTTTGCTAAAATGCTAGAAGCATTTTAGTTTATTGTGTAGTTGTTATCAAATGCGTGTTGACAGATTTTTTATTTGTGGAATTCTGTGTTTTTAATGTATGTTTTATGTTTTTTATGCGTTTGGCTAATGGTCTTAAGTTTCAAAATTATTTACATCTTTTTTTATTAGAATATTAAAAAAAGGAAGTTGTAAGTTTTGTTTCTTTTTTAAAGTAAAATAAATAGTGATGGGTTCTTGTGTATTAATGTATGTTAAAAAATTATTTAGACAATGTTCGTCATGTTGATAAATAGAAAAATGTCATCTGTATATCTCCACTAAAGGTTTATAATGATAATTTTTTACAAAACTGGATTTAAAATTTTCTATAAAAATATTACTTAATAATGGTGATAAAGGTGAACCTATGGCAATGCCAGAAGTTTGTAAATATAAGTCAAGTGTTAAATTGGAAGTATGTTGTTTTTACACAAAAAGTTAATAACTTAATTCAAGAATAGAGTATTTGTTAAATTTGATTCTTTCGCCAAGTTGGACATCATTTTCAAATTTATTTCTAACAATATTTAATGTTTTATCGACAGAAACATTTGTAAATAAAATTTTTAAACAATGTTTAAAAAATTTAAGACGTTTTGAGCACCTTCAGCTAAAAGTTAAGCAAATTTCTTGAATGCCTTATTTACATTTTTCTAAAATTATTTTTAAACATTTTTTTTGATAATGATATAAACAGCTTAAAAAAGATTTGCAAAAACAAATTGTCGTTATTTATTGTAAGCAACATGGTCAACAGACTCTTAAAGAAAGGACCACACGCAACATCAGCTCACAATTTATTCATTTCCTTGCTCGGACCAAATTATAAAGCTCGTTCTGATCATTTCCGAGATAATGTTGTACAGTTAGAGTATTAAGCGTACTCATGCATAAACTTTTAAAAAATATAAATACTTTTAATGACGATAATGTGGACTGGAAGCGCAAAAAGTTAGTTTAATTAAAGGTTAAAAAAATATTTTGAAATTTTTCGATTTTTATTTTTGAAGAAGCACATAAAAAAATACATATCGAGAAAAGTGATAGCGATAGACATCTGGAATATATGTCGTGGATATGTTAACGGAAATCATACGACCATGTATTGTTAATTATTAGATTTGTAATAAAATGAACTCTCTAAATTCATTTAAAACGAAATGCTGCGATACTCAGTTTAAAAGTTACGCGATTTCAAACCCGATTTTTCACATTTTTGGCAATATTTTTTGGGAAAATGGCAGAAAACCCAGCCCTCACGTTCAATAACAAAATTATTTCCTTTTTGTCAATATTTCTTACAATTACTAAATTATGTAACAATTAAAGTCACACGAAAGCTAATGATTTATTAAAAGAGAATCAATTATTTTAGATTGGTAAACATAACCTAAAAAAACGAAGGGCACATTGTCGAATGTTACGAACAAATAAACAAGTAGGTAAACAAACAGACTCATTTCTCCTTAACTATTTGGGTTAACAAAACAAGCATGTCCAATTATGTTGTAATTTCTTAGTAATAGTGTTACGAGGGGCATTAAAAAAAATAGGTCGAGCTCTGCAAAGTGCTTTTTGAATATATATATATATATATATATATATATATATATATATATATATATATATATATATATATATATATATATATATATATATATATATATATATATATTTAAAAATAATAATACATAAATATGCATTGCAGAAGGTCACAAGGATTGTAGAAACTTCACCTCTAAAGGAGTAAACTATTTTTAGACTTAGAAGTATGAAATTTGGTATGTAAGCTATTGATTACGATTAAAAACGATTTGTTATAACATTTTTGAAATTACATCTGATTTAAAGAAAGTTAGGATTAAGGGTCACTAAGGATCTCACCTTATTTTTTTTTTTTAATTTAAAAAAGGTGCATAAGTATAAGAGATCATAAAAAAATATTATTTATTTTTTAAAACATTTTATAGTTTATAAAGAAATGTATTTGACAAATTTTTGTGCAGCCAGGGTATTTTTTCGTCATAATATGGAACTGTTTCATTTTTCAAAATTAGATATTAATTTGTTTAAAGGCAGTAGGACCTCGTAAAGTATTGGCCCTTGAAAAGTTGCAATTCAGTTAAGAAACGCTGGAGGAACAAAGACGATAGTGGTTTTATTTGTTTACCCCTATGCCGCTATACTCCTTTAATTAGTTTCTTTTTAAAATAATTAATCTAATTTATCCTTAGGACACCGAAAAAATTAAATCACGCGAACAGTTATCGACTGAACAATAAGAAATATGTTTTGCCATCTTAAAAACATGATAAAATAAGTTAAAATAATAGGTAATAAGCAAATACCACAAGGCAAATCCCCGTGAATGAGATTCCAATCAGCAAAATCCCTTGAAAAAACTACTACCAGCTCAGCCAGCTGTCTAGCTGGGAGAGAAAAATTTGCGGCATGCGCTGGAGTGATTGGATTTACTAGAATATCATGCGACGATGGTAAAAGGGTTATTATATAAACCACCGTCGCTTATTTGACTGGGCATGCGCGTAAAGTGTGTGCAGAGATATTTCGTTAAATTTTGACGGCAATAAAATCTAAATTATCTTTTGGGTCATAAACAGACCCGAAAACTGTAATATTGGCGGTCAGAGCCGGAATTTGAAATTTAATTTACCTGCACTGCCCAAATATCTAAATATAATATAATAGTCCTAACTAAAGTTTTATGGTTTTAAGTCTGTTATCTTTAATAACTTGTTTTTTAATCCCTAGACATTAAAATCCGTAGTGACTTAGTACCTATACTAAGTTTTATTTGATTTATTTACCTATATTTGTAGTGATTAAAGGGTGAGCAGGTTATTTCCTATGGTCTACTATAAGTAGGAAATTAGGGGTCATAATTTCAGTTCTTATTAAGCTGTTAACGAGTTAACTTACGTTACTATTTGTGCTATAAGCAAGTGATTTAAGCAAGTGATTTTTTTCGTGACATATATCCCTATATTGCTATAAGACAATATGGGGATGAAAATTCGACAAATAATTTACCTTGACGAAACATGGTTCGACACTCATGATACTGCACAAAAAGGTTGAAGTGACTCCTCAAGAAATTGTAACACCAAAGCACCCTCAAATAAAGGCAAGAGGATAACAATAATACATGCAGGCTCAGAAAATGGCTTTGTTCCGAACTGTCTGCTGCTGTCAGCTAAAAATATAGCAGATTCTTCTCTGGATTACCACCAAGACACTGACGCACAACTGTTTGAGAATTGGTTTGAGTATACCGGCTTCTTAAAAATATTTCTAAAAATAGTGTTATTATTATGGATAATGCTAGTTATCACAGTCGTCAAGTAGTCAAGTTGCTTAGTTCCAATAGTACTAAAGCAGAAATTAAAAATTTTATGTTAGATAATAATATATATTTTGAAGAGACTTACACAAAGCGAGACCTCTTAGAAGTATTAAAAGCTTTTAAAATAAATAAAGAATATGTGTGTGATAAACTCGCAATGGAAAATGGACATACAGTGTTGCGTCTACCTCCGTACTATTGTGTTTTTAACCCAATTGAACATATATGGCATCAATTAAAATCGAATGTTCGAAGAAATAATACTTCCCCAACATTAAATACATCTGTAGTGGAATTAATAAAAAGTGTAATAAATGATATTACTGCTGATAGTTGGAAAAACTCCATAGCTCATGTTATAAAGGTGGAAAATTCTTAGGTGTCTATGAATACTAATGTTCAGCCATTAATAATAAGTTTAGACAATGATAGTGATAGTGAAACCGAACTTAATTTAGAGTAAGTTAGAATAAATTAGCAAATTTTTGTATTTTATATTATGCTCCTATTCTAATATTAGTTTTATTTATGTGTCTAGCTTAAATTTTATTAAACTCGTTTTTCGGTACTTATTAACCCTTTGCCAATAAAATATTATTCTTTATTCAATTAGTAAGTTTCATTTAAAATTCTATTTAATCTCATTCTCAAGCCGATCCTGTCCCCTTTATGGCCCCTTGATAAGGTCGGACCTTACACAATGGGGCTTAATGCTATGATTTATTTATGGTGGCAAAAGCCAACGGTATTTCTTTAATTTTACTTTAACAGTGTAATTAGCAAATTTTTACGGGGTTGAAAGAAACCCTATGATTTTCGCTGTATGCCTCCATTGATTTTCGCTGTACTCCTCCATTTTAGTTCTCAAATCATTGTAAATACAAACTGAGTGGCTTAATACCTCTCTAATACCGGTTGTAAATTTTATTGTCCACGATCTGAGAATATGCCTATTTCACGAACAAGCAAAAAGAAGAACAGCACAAGCCAACGGTCTGCATACCTCGCTGTGTTGCTTCGGGTGAATCACCGACGATTGAAATTCCTCTTTCAGATCGTGGGAACTGGGCCCGCGATCGTCGT
Source organism: Listronotus oregonensis (assembly GCA_019359885.1). Classification (NCBI taxonomy): domain Eukaryota; kingdom Metazoa; phylum Arthropoda; class Insecta; order Coleoptera; family Curculionidae; genus Listronotus; species Listronotus oregonensis. Next base: position 64,038 of record JAHBCN010001252.1, on the reverse strand, counting down.
GCTTCTGGCGGACTTTAACACTGCAGCAGGTTAAAATTCCCTGGTGAAATTTTAAAGGTTCGCTTACATTCATATTTTTACGCATCGACGTGGTTGGAAATTGTTAGCCGGCGTTCATTGTTCATTCATATTTTTGTTTTGCATTTGTTTCCGGCCGCGCTTATTGTCATAACTTATAAAAATAACACAGTTTATGGAGATTTTGGTAATTGTCTAGGAAGTTGCGGCAACGCAATTTTTAATCAATTTTGGTATACGACATAAGGGTGTGCGAATATTTAAATTTTTAAATTATCGAATATTCAAATTTCAAATCGAATATTCGAATAGTCCGAACTTTTCGAATAATTCGATCTATTCGAATAGTTCGACTCATTCGAATAGTTCAAACTATTCGAATAGTTTGAACTATTTCAATAATTCGAACTATTTGAATGATGCGAATCTTTTATATATTAAATAAGTTTTGCCAATTTTTTTTCCTTAATTATTAACCTTTTCGATTAGTCTTATAAAAATGGAATAAACTTACTTTATTAATTAAAGACGTTAATTTAAATGGAAAGTTTAAGCGTTTCGTCCGCATTATTATTTTTGAATAGCTCCTACGACTTTTATAATAAGGTTTTACAATCAATTATTAAAAAAATACTATATTTAAATTGTTCAAACTATTCGCATATTTTGAATTATTCGAATAGTTGGAAATATGCGAATAAATCAAATTATTCGAATGGTTTGAATAATCAGAATCATTCGAATAGTTCAAACTATTCGAATTGTTTGATTCGATTCGACAACCATTTGCACATTCCTAATACGGAGGTATTTGAGGGGCGCCGATCAAAAATTAAAAAAATAGTCGGAAACGTTTCGTTTTCCGAAATATCCATATTTTTCCTACTAATTCTTGGTTTTTACACTAAATTCGCACACAATATTTTAAAAACACCTTTTAAAAACTTGTTTTGATATTTATTTTACACCTTCTTTTCCATTAAATTGCGAATTTTTCATTCAAACGCGGCGGCCATGTTTTCTGAAAAAAATCCCTCGTGTATACATGGTTGCGGCGTTTAAAGTGAAGCTTTGCTTTTAAAAAGGCATAAAATAAATACAAAAACAAGTTTTTAAAATATTGTGTGCCAATTTAGTGTAAAAATCAAGAATTGTGTGCCAAAAAAAGGAATAGTGAAAATGAGGTTATGAATTAAAGTTGTCAATTTTATTAAACAACAAATTACATTTTTTTACGTTCATGTTAAATTTTTAACGTTTCGGCATAAGTAGCCTTCATCAGAAAAACCAGAGGATAAATTTTAAATCAGAAACTCATAAAAACTATTTCACATTTTTTAGAGATATAAAAAAATGTAAACGTTCTCTTTGTTTTTATTGTGTGACAGCCGACTGTTGTCAGCTGTCATCTCTAAAAAATGTGAAATGGTTTTTATAAATTTCTGTTTTAAAATTTATCCTCTGGTTTTTTTGATTAAGGCTATTTAGGCCAAAATGTCAAAAATAAAAAAAAATTAGTCGGAAACGTTTTGTTTTCGAAATATCCATATTTTTCCTACTAATTCTTGGTTTTTACACTAAATTCGCACACAATATTTTAAAAACACCTTATAAAAACTTGTTTTGATATTTATTTTACACCTTCTTTTCCATTAAATTGCGACTTTTAAATTAAAACGCGGCGGCCATGTTTTCTGAAAAAAATCCCTCGTGTATACATGGTTGTGGCGTTTAAAAGTGAAGCTTTGCTTTTAAAAAGGCATAAAATAAATACAAAAACAAGTTTTTAAAATATTGTGTGCCAATTTAGTGTAAAAATCAAGAATTGTGTGCCAAAAAAAAAGGAATAGTGAAAATGAGGTTATGAATTAAAGTTGTCAATTTTATTAAACAACAAATTACATTTTTTACGTTCATGTTAAATTTTTAACGTTTCGGCATAAGTAGCCTTCATCAGAAAAACCAGAGGATAAATTTTAAAACAGAACCTCATAAAAATTATTTTACATTTTTTAGAGATATAAAAAAAATGGAAACGTTCTCTTTGTTTTTATTGTGCGACAACCGACTGTTGTCAGCTGTCATCTCTAAAAAATGTGAAATGATTTTTATAAATTTCTGGTTTAAAATTTATCCTCTGGTTTTTTTGATTAAGGCTATTTAGGCCAAAATGTCAAAAATAAGACAAAAAAATTGTGGCTTTTAAAAATTTAAAAGTTTTATTTAGGACTTATATGCCCAAGAAATATTTTATTTATATATTATATATATATATATATATATATATATATATATATATATATATATATATATATATATATATATATATATATATATATATATATATATATACAGGGTGCCACAGATTCGAGTGCATGCATAGGGATCTCGCAACCGTAAAGATACGAAGTTGGTTAAATTATGCAGCTGCATTTAGGTGCCTAACAACATGTGATTAAAAGTTGTAAAATTCCGATTACTTCCGGAGATATGCGGAAAAAACCGAAATTTGCTGATTTCGTTTTTATTTTTTTCTGACGTTATTTAAAAAGATAGGGAAAAACAAAAGATACTTTCTCATGGTCACTTCTTAAGCTCTACAAAACAACATTGAGAGATTTTCCGTACGACGTTTCGTTTTTGTTAGACCATCATCAACTTTATTTTTTTAAATACGAACCTTGGTTTTTTATTCAATTTTTTTGAACCAATTATTATCCCAATTACAAAAATGTATAACACTTAATATTTAATAAACAAATAGGGAACGCCCCTATAAGAAATGATGTGCGTTTTACTCATTGTCTCTTATGGAAAATATGTTTATTTAACAGAAAAATATTAAGTGTTTTACATCATTGTAATTGGGATTATAACTGCTTCAAAAAAATGCAATAAACAATTGAGTGCCGCATTTAAAAAAATAAAGTTGATGATGGTTTAACGAAAACGAAACGTCGTACGGAAAATCTCTTAACGCTGTTTTGTAGAGCTTAAAAAGTGGCCATGAGAAAATGTCTTTTGTTTTTCCATATCTCTTTAAATAACATCAGAAAAAAATTAAAACGAAATCGGCAAATTTCGTACTCGGAATTTTACAACTTTCTAATCGGCATGTTGTTAGGCACCTAAATGCGCAACTTTGCCATAATTTAACCGACTTCGTATCTCTTACGGTTTCCGAGATCCCCATGCATGCACTCGAATCTGTGGCACCCTGTATATATATATATATATATATATATATATATATATATATATATATATATATATATATATATATATATATATATATATATATATATATATATATATATATTATATTAAATAAATTATAATTAATTTAAAACAGTTTTTTAATCAATAACTTATATACATAATAATAAAAACATGTCTGTGCATTTACCTAATTAAACTTTACAAAGCGACAAATCACCGAACGACACAAAAAAATGGTGAATGGCATTTACACCATTTTTTTAAATTTATGTCATAGTTATTTGAAACAATCTAATCCTGCAAGCATTGATTACATTAGTATTACGAGGTAAAAATACCGTAAAAACTAAATATGTTATTTTTTCAAAATAGGAGTTTTATGTCCTTCATTTACTGTTTTAAAAATACCGTCATACCAAAGGAAGAAATTGCTCTGATCGTCCAAAGGTCACCTTAGCACTTCCTGAAACACACTATTATTACTCCCACCAAATATCTCTTTAAGTAAACCAAAAACGTTATAATCACTTGGTGCGAGGTCTGGAGAATAAAAGGTATGAAGGACACTACCTTTACTTCGTGGAATTTTATCGGGTTACAAAATAGAAAAGAAATCTTTACTCATGCGAATTGGCGAATTTTCGTTTAAACAAAAAATAAGGATCGCCTTGTAATCTACAAAAATGGTTCTTATAATTTTTTCGAAAAATCGATAGTTTTCGAGAAAACGGGACCCAAAATTTCAGCTGCCGCTCTACTGCTAGAATGCCGCTATCTTCATGGATTCACTTATAAGCGGGCGGACGAATTGTACCACTTCACGGGCAATAATGTACATTTTTTAATCATTCAAAGTTTAACAGAACGGGAAAACCCGTACCTATCATTGCATATGAGTTTGGGCCCATTCTGATTTTTTTAGAATATTAAAAAAAGCGGTCAAATTTGTTTTCTCAATATTTTGAGAGTATCTTATTAATTTATTGATATTTTAAAAAAATGGTTTGTTATTAACATTTCTTTTTTATAATGAAACCTTAGCAAGTGTTCAATGTTCCCAAAAATTACCTTCACGATGTTTCTTGCGTTTTGATAAAAAAATTGTTTTGCCCATCTGAATTTTTAGCTGCTTTCGGAGTTCTACAAAATCTGTAGAATAAACGCGAATCAAAAATCATCATCTATTGAAAGCTTTTCAATGACATCATTTAAAAACTTAGAATATCTAGTGTCTAAATGTACTTTTTTTTTTAATAAAGTTCCATAATTTTTCAAAAATCAGGGAAATTCGTCACACCAGTGACTCGCAGACTCACGACTAACCACATCTATCCAGTGTAGAATAATATGGATTTTTCGACGGCCGTTTTTGCGAAAAATATTGGTGTTGCGAAAAAAATGGTAAGGACCATTTTTGTAGATTTCAAGGTGATCTTTATTTTTGTCTGAACAAAAATTCTCTTATTCGCATATTTTGGCAGATATTCGCGGCAAACTCATTTTTGGAACTTTGAGGGGCCAATTTTCAGCGGGTTCCCAACGGAATCATGATAAACGTTTTTCGCTTGAAAGCATCCGTGAAGACCTAAGAATTGCGCCACAAATGAAAACTGTACAGATTTATTTACAGTTTTGGGTACTTTCAGGTCTTCAGTTACTGGACTTATAAAACAACGCATTTATTTAATACTGATTTCCATTCGACACAACCTCGTACAATATTTGCGCGTAATGAAAGTCAGCTGAATTAACCAGAACCAACCTACACCAACATTTTTATTTTTATCTGTTACATGTATTTAAAAACCATAAAATTAACATGTTTCAAGGGAAACAATAAAAAATTAACGGCTCTGTTACAGTAAAGAAAAAATTGTTTACTTCACTTCTAATAAAAGAAGGATATGTACTATATTTAAATTGTTTTCCGCTAACTGCATTTTATCTACTTTGTGGAAATAACAAGTTTTTTTTATGAATTCTTGAAATGCCCAAGGTTTATACAGTTTTATCTATAAACAGTTGTAGCTTTTTTTTGACAAGAACTCTTACTATAATTATTATTTTACCCTACGAAGACATGATCTAGTACGAGAACAATATTTCTGCACGAAAATCAGTCCAGAGAGAACCTTCGCTTCCCCAAAAGACGATGGCCACCACGACTACTTGAGAGAAAAACGTTATTTATATTTCTTATCCAGCATGTCAAATTTTGGGATTCCAACAAAAAAATTATAACTCCCCTTTGACATACCTTGTATATTTAAAAATCTTACTTGATAACGTAAAATATCATTGCAAACAAAAAAGGTCCCTAATTTTTTTTTATATCGGCAAACTAAACAGTACAGGAAGGGAGGTAATTTTTTTGTAAAATGAAGCAATAATTTCGGGAAAATCAGATCAACTTGAAATTTTTTGAAATTTTTTAAAAAAGGTGTTAAATATGAAATTAAACAAGTTTGGTTACTGTAAACGCTGTAAAAAAGTGGCCAAACTATTTTTTTGGCCAAAAATGAATATCACGAGCAATATTAAATTAATTTTCATGAAAATAGGTACCGGGAGGTTTTTGGGGTCACTGATTACGATTTTAACTTCAGAAATTTCTGAAAAACCCTTAAAACAGTAAAAACTACCCCTTTTTAGGGTTTTTTTTTTAAATTTTTTGGAAGTAAAGCTGAGATTATCAATTAAATGCCATTTTTTTTAGAATAATTAAGAATTTTTTTTATTGTTATTATGCACTGAAATTGGAATATAAGAGCTATAATAGGGGGTTAAAATTACTCCCCTAATAAGAAAGAATACAAAAAAACATGACCAGATTATTCTTTTTGTTTTTTAATCATTTTTTTGAAAATATTTTATTGTTTTTTGACTATTATGATATTCATTTCCCCTCCCCCTCCCCTTTCCCCAGGGGTAACTTTTTTTTGGCTAATAATAACAAGATGTACAATAAACCATTTTTTCTACTCCTATATTATAAAAAACCTAATTACACACCGTCTACTTTTATCAGTAAATCTCTAATTACAAACACTATACTGAAAGAAGCGAAATGTGTAAGGGGGCAGTTACGTAATATATATATTACGTAACAGTTCCACAACGCATTAGCCGCGAACCCCAAAATCTTGAAAACTTTCAATAGATTTTACGTAAAGCTGGCTATGAAACAAATAGCACCCCTTGACAACCAAATGTTTGTATTATTATTTGTATTGTTACTTAAAGTACATAATCTTCTGCTTTTATTTATAAAAAAACAAACATAAATTAATTCTTTGGATAATGAAACTTCAGATTTTTTGCAATTTATTTTTTTAAATTTCATTAATAAAACCCTTATCACACCCAAAGGACCAAAAGTTTCAACAGCAAAAAAAGGGATGAAGATAAAGCGTTCTTCAAGCCCTTTTTATTTTAGATGTTTTTTTTTCTCGGAAACGAGCAGCCGCACCTACAAAATTAGAGATAGGATTTTGCAAGTGTATGGCTGCAAGTAGCGTCCCAAAGTAATTGTTTTCCATATTTCCAGGGAATTAAGGTCATTCATCTACCGTTTTCCATCGCTTCTGCAAACCCAAGAGGCTCTAACAAGAAGGATTTTCAGCTGAAATCAGAGCTCTCTTGATAATGTATTTATCTGACTGTGTCTAGAAGAACGCCCTGCGCTTTTTTTTTCAGCTTAACCCATGTAGGCCAAAAATCAGCATTTTTTTTCCAAAAAGCAGTGTTCCACACAAGGCAACCAAGTCTGAGAGATGAAATTTGGAAAGTTTTGTTACAACAAATTCCCAAGGAGAAGATGGAATGGTTAATCCAAGCATTACTTTCAGGGCCTGAAGAGCAAGTAGACGCTTATCTTCATTGTCTGGCACATGTTTGTAATATATTTGTGACGAGCTTGGCAAAAAAAATTCAAAATCTTTCTGTTTTTTGGTAATTCTTGTGGTTGATTTTGAAGATTGCAAACAGATAACCATTTTAAAAACAATTGCTGAAATCATTATCCCGTCGCAAGAATATAGGAAGGTAAAATTTTGGAAAGTAAACCTGACACGTCATTGATTGAACCTAAAAAGGCAGAAATAGACAGGGTGATGTTCCCCTTTTTTCCAAGACCTCCCAATTTTACTGGAAGAGTGTTTGTAACCAAATTTAATTTAATATCACAATTTGTTTTGATAATTTTTTATTTTAAAATATGCACTTTTAAACGCCCAAATCTCCTTACAGATAAAAGTTTTGATAAAAAAATTAAACTAAAACAATCTCAATGGCTAAAAGTTTGGCTGTTTAAAATAAAACTTTTCAGTATCCAAAAACTGAAATGTTTCTTTACGAAAAACAAGATTTGATCCATATTTATCAGTCCAAAACATAAAAAATAATTATTCGATAGGGCTAAAAAACACTGTAACATTTTTTTGGCAAAAATCAAAATTTTCCTTGCTCTATTACGTGAAGGGGGTTCATTTTTATAAAAAGTTGTGTTTCATGTTTTTATGATAAAAAGCAAATATTTATCGATTGGGTAATACTGGTTTTCTGTACGATTTATTTAAACTTTAAACCACTGTAGGGTATTAAACAAAAGCTAATATCAGAATAAAAAATAACTTTGTTTTTAATTTATTGAATTTATTCCAAGTTTGCACTAAATACTTATTTTAGTCCACTTCCGGTTTGAACCTGCTCGTATTTTTTACTGTAATACCTTCTTCAATATAAAGTCACACATAAATAAAGTAATTTTAAAATGGAACTGATACAACAACTAGAATTTATTCGATGGCGTTGATAGTTAGTAATAATAACGACTTTGATTACGGTCTTTGATTGTGTTGTTTACATCGTCGGCGAACTGGTAAATAATGCAGCCAGTTAAGGAAAATCACACGGCTGATTGTTTTTCTCTCTCGACTGGTAATTTAATAATAATTTTGTTTTTTGTTTGTTTCGTCTGAGTGTCACTTCGAAAACATCTTAATTGCCTCGTCCTAATTACATATTTTTCTTTGGGGTATAATTAGAACTTGGAAATGATAATAAATAGGTCAAAGCAGAATGTGGAGAAATTAAATTTAAAAAAAAATTAGGTAAGTCAAGAGCCATTTTCCAACATTTGCTGCGAGCTTTCGCTATTTTCTCTGGCATTGTCTACTATGGCACGGCTAGGGCATTCAATCCCGGATCTCGGTTCCCGGGATCCCGGGATCCCGCCTAATTTTTCAGCCCCGAAATCCCGGGATTATCGTCCACTGTTCCCGGGATTTTCGAAATTAATTTTTCTTATTATATTTTTTTATATTGTACAAAAGTGTATTGACGTAACTTTGGCGCCTGAACTCTTTTTAACCGAATCAGAATTCAACATAAGAAGAGAAATAGTCCAAATATTAGATCCTGTAAAAACAACCGTTGAGGCATTGTCTGAAAGAGATATGAATTTATTTAAAGCAGATTTTGTCCTAAAATTTATGCTATCTGAGACAAAAAAAATCTCCTTTAAGTACACAGTTAGAAATACAACTAAGAACAAGGATTAGGCAACGTCGGACAGTTTTATCTTCAATCCTAGGATATTTACACATGCCGACTACAAATGAGACAGATGAACTTTTTATAGCACCCAACAAGAAGAAAATTGAAGAAGAAATATCCAAAATACTAAAAAAATATGTAAACTCTACTGGTTCATCTCCAAGAGTGGAAAATGTAGATTTGCTTGAAGAAGCGAATGAAGATGAAGATGATGTGCCCCTTGCCGATTTAATTAAAAAAAAGGATGTGGAAAAAAGGTCGCTTAAAGAAAAATTGAGAAATGCTCTGGAAAAAAGTACATGTTCAAAACCTCAAGAGAAATATTATAATATGAACAATATGAACATATCACAAACTATATTCCAGGAAATGGAATTCTTTGAAAACGGTTCTGAACGAGGTTTTTATTTGCAGTTGGCATATGATATGTTAATGACGATTCCTCCTACCAGCTTCGAATCCGAAAGGACCTTTTCAATAGCTAGTATATTATGCAATAAAATAACGTCTAGTTTAAGTGACAACACACTAGATCAACTCGTCTTCTTAAGACATTTTTTTAAAAAACAAATTTGATTTCAAACGTTTGTTTTTTCTGAAAATTTCTTTCTAAAATTTAATAATTTTGTTGTTCCTTTAAACTAGGATAAGATACGAGGTTTTCATTTTGTATTAGGTTATGTTATGTATTATGTTGTTACCTAAAATAAAGGATTTTTAATGAAAGGTGTTACTTAGCTATTAATAGGAAAAAAATATTTTCACATAATTAATTTTGGTGGAATCCCGAGATCAATCCCGGGATCCCGGGATTTAAAATTGATTATCCCGAAATCCCGGGATTGCAAATTCCTTCCGGGATTGAATGCCCTAGGCACGGCGCAACCTTTAAAAATTTATGCTGAATTACGAAAGACAATATCCCAACGATTTTCTCATAAAAGGGTGGACATTCCCCCCTGCGTTAGACAACACGTGATAAATTTGGAAGCCTCTGAATGCAGTAGATTTTGTCATGAGTAGGAGGGACAATATCTCCTGTTCCTTCAGTTTGCAGTTTAGCAACTTCAACTTAACTTTGCTTGTGGTTAGTTTTTGTTAGTAGCAATTTCTGCATTTTGCTTGAAATTAGAGGAATTTCAAATATTTGCATAAGAAAATTGCTAAGTAAAAAAATTTCAACTGGTTATGGTTTTTAGAAAATCAGATAATTTTGCGAAATTTGCGATTTGACGATAACATTTGATCAAATCTATAAAAAAAATACAAATAGAGGATTCTCTTTTAAAACGCAGATTTTCTTTAGAGACGCTGCCAAAAACTTTTTTTCGCAAATTCCAAAATAAAAACTTTCTTTACCAAAATGTTTCCCCTAAGGCCCATAGCATCTAGTATAAATTTGGTGTGGGTCTCATGTCTTCACTTTAAAAAAAAATGTTAAAAACTGGTGATTGGCCTTAATGTTATACTATTACGTGGTGTTAAAGCTGTTTTAGTTTCAGCCAGCCAGAAAGTTTGTGTTTTTTCTTAACGTCCTGTAAATTTTGTTCTCGATAGATGTTGTGGGATCTTGATTCATAGATCTATATTTGCCTTTCTGGAGAACTTCTTCTATTTTCCGATTATAAGTCATTGTATCCATGACTACAGTGACAAGGGAATGCCACTCCGGCAGTCAATCTATGCAGAACTTCAGCTGGTTAAACGCCCCTTCACGAGCATGAAATTAAATATATATTGCGTTGCGTTGGGTTGGAGAAATGGAGCTGCTACCCCGAAATTTTTCCTCACATCGTTTGTCTGACTACTTTTGAGTGTATAAATTTTGAATTTTTTGATTATATATTCCAAGATATTACTACACAAAACCTAATTCTTTAAAAATTTCTTTTTTTATCTTAAGAACAAGTCCGGACCTGCGTCAGCGTATTCAAGGCTATCTCAAACCAATTAAGGCTCTTTTCTCAAGTTGCGAAAAGCAATTTCTGGCGTTGATGGTTGTTTGTTCGGTCTTGTTTACCCCGAACGTGAAAATGTCGCCACTAAAATGACTAAATGGCATGCACGAGTTGAGTCAAATTATATGAGGCATTCAAAACATCTTATTTTGATGAAATTAAGGCGTTCTGAGGATGTTTTTAATATCAGGGCCAGACGAAAGCAGTGAAAAATGAGGGGGTGGAGAACAGGGAAGAATGTCTTTATTAACTTTTAATAACGGTACAATGCGACGTCTTCTTAGATTAGTTCAGTACTTACGAAAATAGGTATATAAATTTTATATCCACGTATTTTCTATACCGGCTGTTTGGAATTCAGAATTATTACGACTACAAAGACACTTAAATTGGAACAAAATTGCTAATTTATGTGACTAAAATATACCCTTACGAAAATTTTAAAATTTTCAAGCCAATATTTTGGAAAATCGTTATAATTTTTCCTAGCTCATTTGAGAAATATTTCAAGACAAATTGATTATTTATCTTGATTTTTTTCCGCTACATGATATGGCTTTTAATCTACCATCTCGACGTTTCGTCTTTTATCATCATTAACTTAATTGTTTCTGTTGTGCGTTATACTGGATTTTTGCATTTTCTTTATACCCGTTTTTTGCATTTTTTTTAAATATCGCAATTATCATGTGTTTTCGTGAACATATAAACTGCCTCCTACCTCCTTTTATCTGAAACTACACTTGTAAACTCAGTCGGTCGGTATATTTTATACATATTTCAGCTTCTATCTTAACTCTGTATTCCCAAATCAATTTATTCAATATTGTTCTCATCACTGAAAATTCGTTCTTCAGCCTTTAAACCTTTTATAAAAAACAAGCGCAGGGTAATGTGGTTATTTTTTTCACAAAACCCTAAATTTATCTTAGGTTGTACAGTTTATTGCCTCCAAAACACAGTCATGTTCGCTGCCGCAAAAAAAGTCTATCAATGCTCATCCGTTACATATGAGCGGCCAAGTTATGCAGAACAAAGGGTTATTCAATCTTGTTAGCGGTACTTTTCAAGTAGCAGCTTCAAAAAAGTTTGAATTTCTCTTTCTGGCCAAAAAATATTTCTCTTCTTTTATTCTGTATACTCTGTATATATCCCAAATCACCCCCTTTTCGGAATATTGTTCTCATATCTGGAAAATTGTGTCTCCCACAACTCTTAACATTCTTGATTCAATTTAAAAAGGAGCTGTAGGTATTTTGATGCCTTCTGCTCCGAGGAATTGACAGGTATAATTTCCCCTCTGGCAGCTCAGTGGATCCAGACTGTGGAAAAAAGTACTTCCTCCACACAACACGCTAGCGACGCCCACAATATGATCGGAACACGATTAAGGAGAAGTTTTCTCCTATCACGCGACGCGGGGAGGTAATGCCTACGTCCGTGGTAAGAGAAAACTTCTCCTTAATTTGGAAGGAGACTTTGGCATCGCTTGGCTCTTTTCGGTGTCCCGATCAGGAGGGAGTGAAGGGAGTACTTTTTCCCACAATCTGGCTGCACTGTGACAACTCCCAACACAGCAACACGTAGTGCTACTTTCATGCATGTCTAACCTAATTAAACTATGCTCATTAGGTAATATTTATTTTTAAATTACGTTTAAGAGTATTAGATGTATCATAAATAAAAAACCGCCGATAAAGAACAATGTTATTTTTATAAGGACCGTAGAGAACAGATTAAAATTTCATCATTTAAACAAAATCGGGATTTTCTGGATTTCTAAGATTGCCATACTTGGATTTTAAACCCTGAAAAAAAAGTTTAACGTGTTTTTGATTTAAACTTAAATCAATTGTAAAAAAGGAGACCATTATCGCTCAGCAATTTGTATCTTTCACACATCTATTCCAAGACAATGCCGCAGCGGCAGGCTTTGATGAGCAATTGATTTCTGACACAAGTCTTTCTATATATTACCTGATGAAAATAAAAAGATATACGAGCAAGCTAATCTGTCAGTAATTCCCATTTCAAATTTTAATTTATTAGGAAGTGTTTTTTCGTCAAATGAAATTGAATACTCAATTAATAAAAAGACAGAATTTTTAAAATCTCTTAGCACCAAATTAAAATTTATAGACTCACATATTTCCTATTATTTACTAAAATATTCCTTTGCCATACCTCGAATGTCTTATTTGTTAAGATGTTCACCTTGTTGGAAATCTCCAGAATTACTTTGTAATTTTGATAATGTATTACAAAGTTTGGTTCAAGAATAACAAATTGTGATATTAAATTAAATTCTTGGTTACAAAGCACTCTTCCAGAAAATTTGGAGGTCTTGGAATAAGAGATACATCCACCCTGTCTATTTCTGCCTTTTAGGTTCAATCAATGAGTGTCAGGTTTACTTTCCAAAATTTTACCTTCTTGCGACAGTAGATAATGATTTCAGCAATTGTTTTGTAAGATGGTTATCTGTTTGCAATCTTCAAAATCAACCCAAGAATTACCAAAAAAAAAATTTTTGACTTTTTAATTTGCCAAGCTCGTCACAAATATATTACAAACATGTGCAGACAAGTGAAGATAAGGCACGTCTACTTGCTCTTCAGGCCCCTGAAAGTAATGCTTGGATTAACGACTTCCATCTTCGTCCTTGGGAAATTTGTTAGATAACAAAACATTCAGACTCTCAGACTTGGTCAGCCTGTGTGTGGAGAGCACACCTGCGTTTGCGGCAAAAATGCTGATATTTATGGCCTACATGGGTTAAGCTGCAAAAAAAGCGCAGGGCTTTCTTCTAGACACAGTCAGATAAATGACATTATCAAGAAAGCTCTGATTTTAGCTGAAAATCCTTCTGTGTTAGAGCCTCTTGGAGTTTGCAGAAGCGATGGAAAACGGGTAGATGAAATGACCTTAAATCCCTGAAAATATGGAAAACAATAACTTTGGGACGCTACTTGCAGCCATACACTTGTCAAAATCCTTTCTGGACAAAACTTCTAATTTTGTAGGTGCGGCTGTTCGTATTGCCGAGAATAAAAACATCTAAAATATAAAGAGCTTGAAGAACGCTTTATCTTCATTCCTTTTGCTGTTGAAACTTTTGGTCCTTTGGGTAATGAGGCTAAGGGTTTTATTAATCAAATTTGCAAAAAAATACAATGCAAAAAATCTCGAAGTTTCATTATCCAAAGGACCAAAAGTTTCAACAGCAAAAGGAATGAAGTTTAGCTGTGCAACGGGGTAATGCAGCATCGGTACTAGGTACAATCCAGGAAGACCTAGGACTTGATGAAGTTTATAATTTTTAAATATAGATTTAGTTATTTATTTATTTTTATAATATTGTTATTTGGTATTTATAACATTATATATTTTAATTTAAAAAAAAAGCAAACTTGTGTTCTCACCCGGTATAATATCATTAAGCCTAAATCACTTTTATAGAATAATAAATTCCAAGGTCTAGCTCAAATAAAAAGCGAAAACAATTTCGTTTCAATAATAAACATTAATCCACTTTTGCGCCTAACTTCGCGGCATTGCGCCGCCGCCACCGCCGCCGGCACATTGTATTACAATGTACTAAAACCAGTGAATTAGTTGCAAAATGTTTATCTTATCTAAATCCACGTATTTCCAAACAAAACATGTGCACCTCGTTTGTGCGAAATTACCATGTGCATTTAGGTGTATTTTTAGTTAGCGGATTAGAGATAGAGAGCTTTAGAAAACGAAAATACTACCGGGGGTTCAAATATCACCGGGAGTTCTATTTTTAAAACCAAACGAGAATCTCCAGAAATTTCAATTAATATTTTTGCAATGGGGCATATAGAAGACCTGTATATATTTTTAGAGCTGGCGGTCTATTCTCCAATCTCGAATGCACGGTATCGCATACGACATCAGTGTTATATCGCTTGAAAATCATGCGCATTAAAAATTTGGATTCTCGAATCTCACTTTTGACATACCGGGTGGTGAGTCGCCGAACGGAACATAGGAAGTCCCATGTAAATTTTAAGGGGATCAATCATTGGCTCCCCTACAGAAAAAATGTAAGATAACTTTTTGAAGAGACTAATCTGACAAGCCCCCGTGAGTAGAGGATGGGGGCGTTGAGCGAGTTGGCTCTTTGGGGGCGTTGAGCAAGTTGGTTCTTATTGGTCAAGAAAGAGGCGTGGGGTGTGACGTCATGGTGGTTATCGGTGTTACGTCATCGATCCTGGTGATCCTGAACAGCCTGATCCTGGTGAACCTGAACCTGGTTCGAGTGGTTCCGGTTTGAGTGGTTCGAGTGGTTTGAGTGGTTCGAGTTTGAGTGGTTCAAGTGGTTTGAGTGGTTCGAGTGGTTCAGGATCACCAGGATCGATGACGTAACACCGATAACCACCATGACGTCACACCCCACGCCTCTTTCTTGACCAATAAGAACCAACTCGCTCAACGCCCCCAAAGAGCCAACTCGCTCAACGCCCCCATCCTCTACTCCCGTGCCATGTTTCAAAAAATTTTAATAAGCGAATCTTGAATTATTTAATTAAATGTAATTGCCAAATTACCAAATTTTCGGTTTAGGTAAAACCAAACAGGCACCAGTAAAATAAATATTGTCCCTGACATGACAAAAAGTGACAATAAATCAGTAACAGTCGGTATTTGAAAAAAATATGAATTATTAAATCGACGAAAAAGTATCCATAATTAAGTGGCATTATGCGGGAAACAGTCTGAAATGTTTTCAGTTTATTTCCCCACCAAGCCAATTCCGTCCATTTCAACTATTGTATTGTATTGTCAGTAAGTTCAAGTCCAAAGGTACCGTAATAAATAATTGTAAATGTTCAACTCAGGATATCAAAAATAGATCCGAAAAAAGAGAGAACGGAGATCTTAATATTCTACTGAGTGTGGAGGAAAACAAAATGGTTAGTACGAGGGTTCTTGGGCAAGAGGTAAATACACATCATACAACGGTATTGCGCACTTTAAAAAAACACAAATATTATTCGTATAAATTCGAAAAACATCAAGAGCTGCAGGAAAGAGATGAAGAGCGAAGAATGACATTTTGTTTTAAAATAATGGAAAAAGCAAATAACGATAATTTTTTTTAAGAAATATTTGTTTTACCGATAAATGTACATTCATCCTCAACAATGAACCAAATGTTTAGAATTGCCGGTTATGGAGCTAAAAAAATGAACATCACTTTGTTCATACTCGGACACAATATCCCCAAAAAACAAATGTATTCGTGGGACCCTTTTTTTTATGGACTATAACCTGACAGCAGAAACCTATTTTTTTTATCTTGGGACAGTCCACGAAGGCTGATGCCTAAGTACTAACGTTCCGTGGGTGTCTTTAGTGCGGTGAGAGGGAGTTCGTTCACACGGGACTTAAATTTTTGGAGATTGGGAGGAGAAGGAAAAACTTCTGCGGGCAGCAGGTTCCATAGTCTTGACACTCTAGGAATAAAGGAACGAAGAAAGCGGGAAGTTCGGGAGTTAGTTTGGAGTTATTTTAAAATCAAATTGGACCTGCCTTGGAAGAAGATGTTCGGGAAGATCAAATCTGGTACTAAATGGATAGTTGTCCCGCCCATAATGCCCATATGATTAGAGAGTACCTGAAAAATGCTTTTAACGGCAATATTATTGTTCCACGGTACCGGATACTTTGGCCAGCCAGGTAACCCGATCTTTCACCGAATGACTTCTTTCTGTAGGGTCACTTAAAAAAAAGTGTAAAATTTGAGAATCTAAACCAGCTAAAAAACGCTATTTAGTAAGAATGTAATAAAATTCCGCAATATCAACTTAGCAACGTTAGAAATTAATTTTATAATCGGTTGGGATATTGTTTAGCTGTTAATGGGGGGTTGTTTAAACATTTGATTTATTAATGTTTTTATGTAATTCTCTATTATTTTTTAAAAAGTTATTGTATTTTATTTTATTTTACTTTTTCACACCCAGTAAAATATTAGGAGTTCAGTTCTCCCTTTTTTCGGATCTATTTTCGATCTTCTGAGTTAAAGATTTACATTTTATATACCGATATAATATCAAAGAAAAATCGATTTACTGCTTCATTTAAATGGTCGTATAATTTATAAAAGTTTTTATATTTAATTCCAAAGCATCTTGTAAATAATGATATGAAAATATTATTCTTTAAAATAATTTAAATTGTATGTATATATGAAGTTTCACATTTTAACTAAAAAGGATTAGCTGTTCGAGTTAATTAATCAGATTTTTTACATTAAAATTTGAAAGATTTCATTCATAACTGCTTGATTTGGCATATAATGTCATACTAAATACCAAACATCTGTACAGTAATGAAAGTAGTAAAAGATGTTTAGTAACCTTCTGTAGTCCTGTATTTTAGTATCTACGTAAAATTAGTTTTTGTACAGTATTATTAAAAATTGTAATTGCAAAATTAAAAAACAAAATTCTAATTTGATTTGTTAACGTAATGGTTTATTGATTAAATTATTTATACCGATTTTGTTCAAATTTTGGGTATTCCTATTACTGAACGTGAAAATATTGAAGCAACTTTCTTAGATCTTCCTTATAAATTGAAAATTACACTACCATAAATTTTAATATATTTTGTCTGTTGCTTACAATATCTATTTTGACATAAACTAAAGGGCCACGTATTAATAAATAATTTTAAAACTTGTATTTAATTTATTTTAATCTGTATATTTCACATTAAATTGCGAATTAAGTTAAACACAATTTTAAAAAATTAAATTATAATGTAAAATATACATTTAAAATTTTTATAAAGTGTTTGTAAAATTGTTTAATTTTGTAAATCGAAAGAATTTGTGAAGAAGAAAAATTGTAGAATAATTTTATTTATGACAATTATTATGAATATTATAGCAGACATAAGTTTTTACATTTGTAATAATCTGTGCCATAAATACTTATAGTTTTCAATTAAGTGATTAAATTTAAAATTTTAGCTTTGTCTGTCATAATCATAATTTTACTCCTTACTTTGGAATTATGCAGATTACTGATTTATAAGACAAAAGTATCAGGAATAACCAGTTTTTACTTTGTATATTTACATAAAAAAACATTACGGACTCCCCCATGTTTTTCACATGCATATTTGTCGAATGTATTTTATGATATTTGCATACCAACCCGCATTTTACGAATAATTTCGATAAAACCAGACTTCCTGCTAAAAAGGTTTTCCGCGAAAATTGTATTAATATAAATAGATAAAGTTGTTTATTAATAAGAAACTGTCATTTTAGCGATATGTAATCTGTTGGTTGGTAAATATTAACAAAGGGGATTCCCTTCTAAAGTAAACAGGAAACATACATGTGGTGGTGAGTCACCGAAATGAATGCAGGTTTTGGAAATGCACATCACCTACCATGACAGTTCAATAGACAAGTTTCACATTTTTTCTAAATGGTAGTAATGTACAGTTTTTCCTTGTGGCGCAATTCTTAGGTCTTCGGAGATGCTTTCGAGCGAAAAAAAAGTTTATCAACATTAATAGGTGGGAAACGGCTGAAAATGGCCCCTCAAGGCCAAAAAATGGATTTCCCATTAATATCTGCCAAAATATGCGAACTGGAGAATTTTTGTTTGGACAAAAAATGAAGACCGCCATGTAGTCTACAAAAATGATTCTTATAATTTTTTTCATAAAGTCTATAGTTTTTGAGATAACGGGACCCAAAAGTCCCCTCATTTCAGCTGCCGCTCTACCGCTAGAATGCCGCTATCTTCATGGATTCACTTATAAGGGGCGGACGAATTATTCCATTACTCGGGCAATAATGTACATTTTCTAATCATTCAAAGTTCATCGAAATGGGAAAACCCGTACCTATCCTTGCATAAGAGTTTGGGTCCTTATGATTTTTCTAGAATATTAAAAAAAGCGGTCAAAGTTTTTTTTCACAATTTTTGAGAGTATCTCATAAATTTATTGATATTTTTTGAAAAAATGGTTTGTTATTAACATTTCCTTTTTATAATAAGACTTTAGCAAGTGTTCAATAATCCCAAAAATTTCCTTTACCACCTTTCTTGCCTTTTGATAAAAATTGTTTTGCCCATCTGCATTTTTTAGTAAGAAACTACTACTACCACATCTATCCAGCGTGGAATGTTATGGATTTTTCGACGGCCGTTTTTGCAAAAAATATTGGTGTTGCGAAAAAAATGGTAAGGACCATTGTCGTAGATTTTGAAGTGATTTTCATTTTTTGTCTGAACCAAAATTTTCTTATTCGCATATTTTGGCAGATATTATCGGGAAACTCATTTTTGGGACTTTGGGAGGCCATTTTCTGCGGGTTCCCACGTCGAAATCGTGATAAACTTTTTTTTCCTCGAAAGCACCCGCAAAGACCTAAGAATTGCGCCACAAATGAAACCTGTACATATTTATTTACAGCTTTGGGAACTTTCAGGTCTTCAGTTACTGGACTAACATGAAATGGAAGAAAATGTAGGATAAAATATTGGTTGCATCGATCCATTTAAAGAGATAGATGTAGCGGCCAGTAGTTAATTATTTTCCGAAAGATGAGGTTTCCAACTTTAAAGGGTCCAAGTTATATAATTTTTTTTAAAAATCGTTAATTTTAGCGGCCGACTTTTCTCTGCAAAAAATGCACCAATTAAAACTACCAAAAAACTGTTTTGTTTGTTTTTTGATTCCCTACAAAAATCCTGTTTACAATGCGATTAAAATTTTTCACTCTTCCAAAGGAATGACTAGTTTGGACAGTTTTTTCCATATAAAAAACAGAAAAGCTAATTTTGGTACGGATATTTTTTCAAGGAAGTTTAAAGTTGTATGGAAGCCCAATGCTATGGCCCATTCGATCAAAAAATGTCCAGCCCAGTATGAAAATAACTGTCAGAGTTGGACCCGCCGATTCTGTGCAATAACAAAATTCCACGAAATAATTTAATGTGTTGCCTACTTACACACTGATAAATCAGTGTGTAGTTAGGCAACATATTATACTGTGCCGGAGTACCGTTTTTGGTGCAAGCGTATGAAACTATATCCGCGCTGTACCATCAACCGTCGTCGTCTCATCATTCGTCATTTTCGTTGTGGTTTGTGCCCTTTGCGCCGTATTAGTTTCGATTGTTTTGCTTTGTGTGATTATATTTTGTGGTTGCAGAAGTTTTTTGGATTGATAAAAACCTTCTTAATTTAGTGATTAGTGTTTATTAAATTGTGACTATAATTTTGTGTTTATTGTTTGTTACTTATAATATCGTAACAAAATGACTATAGGTTCTATGGTTTTGTCTTGCAAATCCAAGGGTAACATACCCGGCATTTTTTACTTTAGGTAAGTATTTCTTATATTTAAATTGGGTGCTTCTTATGAGACGTAACGTTAGGTAACCGAATAAATAATAATATATCAATTATGAATAATGGAAAATGAAAATTTCATAAAAAAATAGCAGTGAGAAAAGTATGGCAATCTTAACTATCTTTTGAGATGATTTCCACAATATTTGTGTATTTCTGTGGATTATTAAAAAAAAGGTTTACATTTAGGTACTTTTATGTCATTTAATAATTTAGTACATTCTTTTAAGGATCAAAATTATTAATTACTGGGCAGACCAGGCAAATTTTAATATATACAGGTCCCTCTAATTGAATGAAAGAGAGTACAATTTTATGTTAAAGTTTCTTTTTGCTTTTTCTGTATTTGTTTAAAAAGAAATTAGATTTTTGGTTTCTTAATCTTACATTATCAACTTTTTAAGCTCGACATACTGTAGACACATAATATTTAACGGATACTGTTACAATGGATACTCAGTACCAAAATTTTTACTTTTTAATGTACAACCAGAATCTTAGGATTAGATTAAACCTATTTACACTATCTTGCCCTTCTTTTATCACAAAATTGGTGATAAGTACATGAAACTATCACACATCGACCATTTAAATAGAAGGCTGTAAAGTGGCGCCATCGATTCTTTCCATATTATATCATATGATATAAAATCCAATATTACACAATAATTTTAAATATTCTATAGTAGTATCGTTTAATAACCAACAATTTTGTGCAAAAAATTAAAAAAACGGTGAATGTTTGAATTTGACATTTGATGATGTCAACTTTATAGATGGTAATAAAGAATTATGGAAGTCCGGCTCTGACCTACTATTCATTGCGCAAACTCCGCGGGGCCAATCCCCCTATTCCCGCTGCCCTGCACGCCTGGACAATTTTGTTCTACAGTATTGGGCTGCCATATACTTTTAAACTTCCTTGGTTAAAAGAGAGTAAGAAGAAAATATTCCTTAATTGCACTTGCTGCATAAGGTAGGTGATGCAAACCTTTTACAACCCAAGTGTCAATGAATAGGAATTTTACTGTTTACGCTGTAAACGCAGTCATAATTCATAATCAAAAATATTTTTACGAGCAGCCAAGGATAAAGTGTGTCAGTTTTTATTACGTTTGTATCAAAAATATAAAACGTATCAGCCATAAACTTGGTAACTATAAAATATGAATCAAAATAAAATAACAGAGAAAATTCCTGCGTTATCTTTGACCGGCAATGAAAAATATGTTGTTTTTCTTTATATGTGCGTAAACAAGCTTAAGTTATTGTCTTATTTTTTAAAAATATGGTTGGTATTGATGATCCGATAATGGGCCCCTTGGATTAGATTTATTTTGATCTAAAAACGTGTCAGATCTCTTCCTCTACCTATCAAAAAAAACGTCTCCTAAATACAGGGTGGCCGGCCATATTTTGACCCATTTTAATCGAGAATAACTTTGGAACAAATAAAGGTATCAAGATGCGGTTTTTGCAGATGCACTTATATTTCTTTAAAGTTTATTCTCGTACCTTCACGATTTTATTGTGACATTCCATTAGCTCAAAAACAAAATGGCCGATTTTCCATTATAGGACAACTATGTTATTTTAAATGGAACACCCTGTATATGTTTCTATATTTTCAAAATTTAATCTTTCCCCTTTAAAAAAATGTAACAAAAGCTATGGTTATCTTAAAAAACAACGTATTTATTGACCTTCGGAAAATTGACTGCATGTCGACCAACAATATTATTTAACAATTAAAATTTGCTTCATATGTTACAAAAAAAAGGATCGCCAAAGGTTTAGGTTATTCACAAAATAATAGTTACAATAAGGTTACATTACTTTTTAAAAAACTACTGTAAATGTTGAAAATGCCTTCCGCCGACTTCGACGCACTTATTTAAATTCGAAAAAAACTTATTAAAACTATTGACTAAAAATTCTTCAGGAATATTTTCTATTATGTTTCGGATATTAATTTTTAATTGCTCTAAATTTTGGGAAGTGGACTATAACACCTCTCTTTCACATATCCCCACAGAAAAAATCTGGAACAGTCAAATCTGGTGAACGAGGTGGCCAGGAAATAGGGCCTCCTCTTCCAATCCACCGGTTTCCAAAAACGTTGGTCAGTGAATCCTTGGTAATGTTAGCATAATGTGGTGTAGCACATCTTGTTGAAAATAGACGAAATTCAATAGATTTTCTTCTTGCAATTGGGGATAAAAATATTTCCAGCATATCAACGTAAGTCCAAGAGGTTACAGTTGGTTCATGAAAAAAATGGCCCATAAATTTTTTGCTTTGACATACCACACCAGACTGTGACTTTTGGCGAATCTCTAACGTGTTCGTTATATTGTCGAGGATTTTCTGTTGCCCAAAACCTGCAGTTATGCTTATTTACTTTTCCATTGAGGTGAAATGTGGCTTCGTCTGACATTATTAGTCTATCCAAAAAATGTATATTGTTCCTTACTAAATTTTGAATTCTCTGGCAAAATTCCACCCTTTGTGGAAAATCAGTTTCTTTTATTTCTTGTAACATTTGAATTTTGTATGGCTTTAACTTAAGTTCTTTTTCATGATTTCTTGTACTGTAGTTTTAGGAATATGGACTGAACTTGAGATTTTTCTTGTTGACAATGTTGGATCTTCCTGAGTTATCTCCAGAATTTGTAACGTTTTATTTAGCAAATTCTCATTGTTTACTAATTTCTTTTTACGGGCTAAAGATCCTGTACTCAGAATTTTCTGTACCAGATTTTAATTGAATTTTTGTGGGTGGAGCTTTATTAAACATGTTTCTAAATCTTCGCTGGGTTTCTTTTACTGATTTGGTTTCGGCAAACATAATAACACATTTTCCTTTTTCGCTTAACGAGAACATTTTGCGCTTCCTAATTAAAATAACTTGTCAAAAATGACCAACAATGGCTGACAATGAGGCTTGTCGCTGTTATGGAAACGAGATAACTTTGTTTCCACAGGCGACTTTTCAAAAATCCTTTTAAAATAATATTCCTATTCGACATACAGTCAATTCTTTGGAGGTCAATAAATGCGTTTTTTTTTAAGATAACCATAGCTTGTGTTACATTTTTTTAAAGGGGAAAGATTAAATTTTAAAAATATTGAAACATATACAGGGTGTTCCATTTAAAATAACAAAGTTGTCCTATATCGGAAAATCGGCCATTTTGTTTTTGAGCTAATGGAATGTCACATAAAAATGGTAAAGATACGAGAATAAACTTTAAAGAAATATAAGTATATTTGCGAAAACCGCATCTTGATATCTTTATTTGTTCAAAAGTTATTCGCGATCAAAATGGGTCAAAATATGGACGGCCACCCTGTATATTTTGCCGTAAATTATATCAGTAAAATATTTCAATTGTATGAAATAGTAGTTTTGTAAAAAATATCACAAACGAAATTGCTATAAAAGCAACAAAGAGAAGAAATATTTTGCCTAAAATTTTTTTTCTTGAATGATATTCAACATAACTATTTCGCGAGAAAAAGAGCCAAATTTAAGCTAGAAACACAGTGTTTATTGTCAAAATACTATTGTGTCAGACTAACAATAGTTTTTTAATCTAGCAAAATTTTGTCGCTGAAAAACCATCATTTTTTTATCTTGGGACAGTCCAAGGGTAATAAACTTAACAAGGAGTGCTCGATCCCATTTAAGCCCATATACGCCAATTTAAATCTCAATTTGATATTTGTGACGTAATGCGTTTGCCTATTTGTTTTGTTTACAAGTGGTACAAAGTCTTAATTGTTTAAAATGTTATACATTACAGTTTTAAAAGTAAGTTCATATTAAAAATAGTTTTTAAAAGTTAAATATTTAACAAGAAATTAATAAAATAAATCTACTTTCTGGGTAAAATGGGCAAACGGATGACGTCCAAACATAACCTATATCTGCGGACAAATAGCAAAAATCGAGCACTCCTTATTAAGTTTACCACCCTTGGGGACAGTCCACGAAGGCTGATGCCTAAGAACTAACGTACCGTGAGTGTCTTAAGTGTGGTGAGAGGGAGTTTGTTTACTATGACTAAAATATTTTGAGATTGGAGGAGAGGAAAAAAAGCGGGAAAATTATGGGCCTCTCTAACTGAACTGTAAAAGGATGCATAAAAGTTGCACTACATGTTGCTCTGTTGGGAGCTACCAGAGAAGGAATTATACTGGCCAACTCCTCTGAGCAGAAGCCTGAAAGTACCTATAGAAGAGCGACAGATCCCCTACAGCTCGACGGTGGGCAAGAAGAGCCTTTCTGTAAGCGTGGGATTATTAATAAGACAAACGGCTCTTCTCTGTGTTGTAGAGAACGCCATTTTCCAGACATAAGAACAATATTCTAAAGAGGGTCTGATTTGGGATACATACATAGTATACAGATTGGAAGAAGAAACATACTTTCTGGCTCAAAAAAGGAAACCAAGCTTTTTGAAGCTGCCAAGGCTATGGATGTAATGTGTTTGAGCCAGTTGACGTTATTCTCAAAAGTAAAGCCGACAAGTTTAAACGACTCTTTGTCCTACAGAACTTGGACGGTCATATGTAACGGATGAGCATTGACAGACTTTTTTCGCGACAGAGAACATGACTGTGTTTTCGAGGCATTAAACTGAACAAGATTTTGGCGCCCCAATGCAAGATAAGTTTGAGGTCTTGAGAAAGAGATATCTGCATTGACCTGCGCTTGTTTCCAAATCAGAATTACATGATGGCTTTGGAAATTGAACACTAGAGTGGAGGGTACTATCGTCTGCAAAACTATAAAGGGATTGATTGTGGAAGAGAGAAGATCGTTAATGTGTAGAAGAAACAGCGTGGGACTGAGCCCCGGGACACCCCAGCATTAATTTGGTAAAAGCTGGAAAAATGACCATCTACAGTAACTGATATAATACGTCAATTAGAAAGGAAACTGGAGAGCTAAGAGCAAAGCTTAGGTGGAAGACCAAAAGAAGGAAGTTTGTTAAGAAGCCCATCATGCCAAACCTGATTGAAAGCTTTGGATATGTCAAGAGCAACGATCTGGGATTCACCAAGAAACTCAAAGGACTTGTTCCAGTGAGATAAAAAAAGAAGATCAGCTGTGGATGTTCCGTGACAAATCCATACTGTCTATCATGTAAGATCTTGTATTTTTCTAGATACTTTAAGATTTTGGAATTAATGAATTTTTTCATTACGATTTTTTAGTATTAGAGAAGAAAGAATACGCTTGATCTGTTTGACTTTAAAAATGATATCGGACATTTTATGAGCAACAGGAGCAACTGTTGGAAGAGCAAGATTAATAGCAGGATCAAGCGTAGAATTGGCAGCAAACTGTTTGGCATATAGTTCGGCTTTTCCTTTAGAGGTAGAAACAATTCCATCTTCAGAGATTGGGGGTGGAAAATAATTTGTGCAGAAGTTTTGATTAATATTTTTGGCAAAGGACCAGAAAGCTTTACTGCCATTCGACCAAAGAGAACTTTATCTTTTATCCAATTGTTAAAACGGTCTTTTGCTTCTGAGATGGACTGATTATACTGATTTCTTGCTTTGATGCTAGCCTGTCGATTTTTGGGAGTAGGGTTTTGGAGAAAGTATTTTAGTATTTTTAAAATCGTTAGTGCATCTAATTTATCATTGCGCACCTAAAAAGCCCTAATTTTGATCTAAATATTGTTGCATTTTTTTGAGTTCGCTAGCCAAGTTTATATACGTTTAAAACGTAAATATAAATTTTCTTTTACTACTGTTATAAATAGTTTAAATAACTCACAAATATGGTAATATTGTTAATGAGTACTTTATTTGATTTGACCTTTAGTGAATAAAAACGAAAACAATGAAAATTTCGTTAGAGATAATAAAAAAATCACACGTGGTAAATATTTTGGCGCCGTCAGATAAAAGTCTATTGGTTTTGAGCGTTTCGTTCGTCAGTTCTAAAATAAAGTTATCTGTGCTATGTTTATTGCTTTCACTCTCGTTTATCAGAAAACATTGTAATACAACTGATGGATGACACAAATAAAGAGAAATTTTGAGCAAAAATAATCATCTTTATGACGAAAATGTTTTATTATACCAAAAGGATTTATATAAAATAAAGGCCAAGTTCCTATTCCAAAATCTCGGCCTCTTAAGGTAGTTCACTCGTAAAATCGCTTTTCTTAATGATAGAACGTCCAAGGGGCCTGCCGGCAGGACTTGTGACTTTATATGGGATGTAGTTCTTCCAGCAGGACAGAAATGTTACCAGTGAAAAGAACGCAAAATTTTGCCTATTTAATCCGCAAGTCTCAACTCGTTGGGTTTATTAGTTGTCGATTTATTGCAGAAAGAAGACAATCTGCCCGTTTTCTCCAATTGTCAGTGGCGCGGGGCGGCGTCTTGAATTTAGACTATATAATATTTACTCTAAAAATGGACGATATAATACTGCAAAATGACAGTATTTTTACCAAAGCGACTTATTTTGATAGTAAAAAAAACAACTGTAGCCTGTCTGTGTTCGGTGCTGGGCATAAAACGGCAGTTTGTTATGGTGTTGTTAAGAAAGTATGTGGCAATACGGCGACCGTCCTTTGGGACATTGACAAGGAAGAAATGCCTATAAATATAAATTTACTGAAAAAATCATCAGGTCTCTATTTCATTGCAGCAGCAAAAAGTAAAAAAAAAGTACGTGTCGATGATGAAGGGAAGAAATATACCCTAGAGGTGTCACGCATCCAAATGGTTGAGGAATATTTTGATGGCGCCCCAGCAGTTGACGTGCACAATCATGTCCGATAATCTGGTTTAGCCCTGGAAGAAGTTTGGGGCACCCAGAGCTGGAAGCACAGAAAGTACGCGTCGCTACTTGGCATAATAGAAACAAACGCTAATCTGGCATACAGATATTTTAAACAAGATGACAAGATTTTACATGCGGATTTTACTAAGAATCTTAGTTACCAAATGATTACTAAAGATTGGTCGGTAGCCGCATCTATCACGACAGATAACCAATCACGACGCCGTGGCAATGTTATTAATAACGGTGTGAATCGTGAATGTCAAGCAGACCACACCCTTGTCCCGCTAAGTAGTACTACCGATAAGCAACGTCTCCAAAGAAAATGCATAGTATGACGGAGGATTCGCCGCAAACAACAAAAGTTATTACTGCAGGGGTTGCGGCATATTTGCAGTGCTTTGTGTCCCGACTACAGGGCGTGACTGCTACTCGCATCACATTTTACATGGAATCCCACTTAATGCGGGATTCCATATGTGATTTAATGCTATGAACAAATATCATAGAAAGCAATCATGAATTTTGAAATCAATCATTTTTCAGTTTTATTATTTTTTACGTTTTTCTTTCGAGTTTGACCTCCTTTAATTTAATTTGTTTTCTACAAATAATAACAAAATGCGGAGTAGTTTTTGGTAATATTTTCTGTTTTTATATCGTAATAAATAAAAGTTATTTTTCTGTACAAACAATTTGTTTAATTCAGCCTGTCCGATACCCAAATTTTGAGACGCATAAATTTAGTAGGCAGATAAAATATTTCTACGCCTATTGAATTCATGCATGTACTGCCGGAAGAAATTAGGTCCTGCCAGAAGGACAGAAAACAGTGCACATTTGCGACCTTCCAGCAGGACCCAGTGGCGTGTCCAAACGTCCTGCCGGAAGGTGCTTCCTGCAGGACCAGTGATTGGACGTTCTATCATTAAGAGTGTATTTACGCTACACCTTAGGGGTCGGGCGAAAGGACGCGGAGATGGTGGGCGGAGACTAACAAACTCCCATTACCAAAATTTTTGTATAGCCGCATTAAAAACATTATATTTTATTTAGGTTCTTCCAAATTCGGTGTATCGATGCGATGTTGTTTCCGATTGTAAGCCTACAGGAGATAACGTTTTTCGGTAACTATTTTTCACTTAAATGACATAAATTATACACCATTTTAAAGGTAAGGAAATAATCTATGCCTCTGCTGAAGGATTTAAATGAGTCGAGTAAAATAGTATCTCATAACCGATTTTAGGGTGACTTTCACTCAAGGAAATATTAAAAACTAAATCCAAATTAAAAAAACTATTACAGCAGAAGCCTAAATTTAAGTGTTGCTTTATATAGTTTTTGATGTGAATTTTCGCAGCGCAAATGACTCTTAATGTAAAACGCTAACAAAGTTATAAGAGGGGGGTTAATATGCTGAAACCTTGTGTAATAAGCACACCGTGCTCCTAGATAAAATTTATAATAACATTTTATGTTCAAAAAAGTGTAGGCAATCAATTAAGGTAGAAATATACAGGATGTCTCAATAAAAAATACATTTTTTGCATAAAAATACTATACAAATTAACAGCACCGCCTTCAGATTTCACCGAATCTGCCCACAAAGATTTTTTCTTTTACTATTTTATAAACGCCCATTTTCATATTCTGGCTAATATCGTTTCATCCGTCTTTTTTCTTTATTATGTTTTTGTACTCATTAATTCTGTATCCCATATTGTTTAATTAAACTAATAACATTTTCTTCGGACCGTTCCATTTTTTTCAATAAAACAGTACGCTCGATCAAACTAGAAATAGTCCGTCAAAACCTGTAAACGTTTGGAAATAACATTTTTCTAATTTTGACATAAAAAGGAACATTTTTCAAAACTGGCCGGCGCACACAAGCGAAATTCGGGGAAAACCCGGCCATAAATCGGAAATACCAACTTCGCAATTAAGGCCTATTCTGAGTATAATTTCATTATCTAGTTACCTGGGTATAATAAACAATCTCCCTTTTATTTTTAGTCTTGTCACTTGCAGAAATATTTTAGTTGAAAGCTGACGTTCGTGGAGACTATTTCATTGTGATTCAAAAGCGCCTGTAAAAATTAGTAATTTATATTCAGTTTTTCGGCAAAGTGTGGGTGAAAATTTTGTAAAGTAACTATGGAGCCTATCGCTGGTGGTAAGTAGAATATTAAAAATAATATTTATTTAAAATATTTCTTTACGTTTTTATACTGGTGTTCTGAAAAGTTAACAATTAATTTTTTTTTAATTTCAATTTTTCTCTTTTGCTAAAGTAAAAGTATTATTTCCGTAATTTCCGCATTTAAATTAGCTTTAAATTATTGTTTAATAAGTCCTTTGTAAGATCCCATCTTAAGTTGCTGCGATAATTTGCGATCTTGACGAGAAAATATTTTTAAAGATTTATGGTCTTGGTCCAAATTCGTATAAAATGTAAGTCCCAAACGCAACAAATAATTTTCTCCTACTAACTTAAAGAATAAATCAATTTTTATAAAATAAAACATTATTTTATAGAAAATTAAATAGAGAAATAAAAAAATTGCCATATGGGTTTAAAATTCAATATGGCGACCAATTTTAAATGGAATCTTATTAAAATATATTGTTTTAATTACATTGAACTAAGAATTAAAGAAACAGTTTTAACAATCATTCATGTAGTTTCAAAATATAAATTATAATCCAAACAGCTATTGATAATGTAGTTTTTTAGAATTAACATTCAATTCTTCAAGCTACGGTCTCAATTTTGGAAGATTTTTCTAATGTAATTTGAAGTACCATTGATTGCAAAGTATAATCTGTACAAATATTATAAAGAGAAAAGATTTGATTGTTTGTTTGAATTGAATAGGCTCCGAAACTACTGGATCAATTTAAAAAATTCTTTTACCATTAGAATCCTACATTATCCCCGATGAACATAGGCTATTGCTAGTAATAAAATAATTAACAAAATTACAACTTATTTTTTCAGGGTCTGCAACAAAATCTGCTTTGTTTAAAAGAAGCCAACTTGTCAATTGGTTAAGAATTTGTCAGTCCAAGGAAAGAATGGAGGAGTGTCGTTATTTGGCAGAAAAAGTGACCTCTACCATGCGAGTTGGACGCTTGTCAGAAGAGTCTTCAAAAGTCTTATATAAATTCATCGAGAAATATGACACAAAATGGTCAACAGCATCAAGAAATAAAACTGCATTTGAAAATAAAAATCGAGATTGGTTAAATATTGAGTTGGAGTTTTCTTCGTCAATGAATGAAGCTCAACCAGCCGAAATGCAGGATACAACTTCATCGAGTAGAGGGAGGCCATTCACTGGATTTTTAGATTTGAGTGAACGATCAAAAGAAGAATTTTAAATTGCTCTTATTTTTACACACAAAAGTTAGTTATAAAATTAAATAGAACAAAAACAAATAAATCACAACTTTATTTAATTTATAATAAGCAATTTTATTAACCTCAGGTATATCAAAAGTCTTGTCATTTTGGATTTTATTTAAAAATTTTCAGTCAAAAAGCGTTTATTTCAGCGCAGATTGAAGTCGGATTGAGGCACTCAACAGTGACAAAGGCAAGTCAATTTGGAAAAAATGCAGGATTAACTATCTCAATCCTACAATTCTGTTAAAATGGTTTACCTTTCTCTCTCTGTTAAGTGCCTCAATCCAACTTCAATTCGAGCCGAAATAAACGCTCTTATTATGAATTTTAAACTCTTAACTGCTTTAATTGTTAAAATAATAACAGTCTAATAATAATAGTAACATTTTTCATAGAGTTTTATATTTTTAAGGAA
Source organism: Listronotus oregonensis (assembly GCA_019359885.1). Taxonomy (NCBI): domain Eukaryota; kingdom Metazoa; phylum Arthropoda; class Insecta; order Coleoptera; family Curculionidae; genus Listronotus; species Listronotus oregonensis. The sequence continues at coordinate 33,232 of JAHBCN010001252.1, read as the reverse complement.
ATAGGTACTTACACAGCGCTTATGTAATGCAATAAATAAACCCAAGGGGGGGGGCTTTAAAAATGTTTAAATGAACGTGTTATCTTAGTTTTAACATTTTCTTACGATTAAACATGTTTGTGATTCATATCAGCACTACTACTATTTATGGCCGGCTTTTCCCCGATTTTCGCCTGTGTGCGGCGTATTGAAACGTTTTACTTTTCAACACTAGTATTGAAAAGTAAAGCTTTTCAAAATTAGCTGCGAAAAGTCCATTTCATCACCACTTGCACAAAGAAAATATAAACAAATGTATATTTCTTCAAGCCAATTATTAAATTTTTGATAAGCCAAATCGTACTTTGATTTTGATTTTTCAGGGGTCAGAGTCGAAATTGAAACCTGAGCAGCTTCCTCCACATCACACGGGACATCCAAACTGGATTCCGACATTTTTTGGCTTGAGAATTGTATAAACTTTCTGACACTAAGTATGTCACTAAAGTCGCCGCTATTAAACAACGCTTAGCAAACTAAATACAGAGTTTGAAAAACTATTATTTCGATTTTTTTTAAATTTTGTTGTAATAAAAACAGTTTTATTCAAAATAAGAAAAAACCTTGTATGAAACACGTAAGGAAAAGTAGGTTTTCTGTAACTCGCGCTACTAACACTGTTTGTGGCGGTCTGGACCCGGCTTTAGAATCCACCCTGTAGAAGAAACACTGTACCACATACAAGGTATCTGGGAAGTTAATGTATAAAATTAAATGACACATTCCTGACGTCAAAATAGGCCGATTTAAGTAAATTATATTTTTTTTATTAAGACAAAGTTACATACAATTACCGATAAATTTATTTGGCCATTAAACCGTCAAAACAAACTATTCTCACGAATTTTTTTATTACTCTCGATGTGCGAAAACCCATAAATCACTCGGGCGCCGCACGCCACTGCCCCACGGTTCGATTTCCAGGCAAAAACATAAACATGTTTTTCCCAACTTCAATTTCCATGAAATGGAGTAACACGTAACGCTAAGTAAACAAATAACATTTTATTTCTAAAAATACGCCGCGTAATCATCGAACCTGGAATTGGGTGTTAAGGGAGAGTCTACAGAAATTAGCCTGCCTGAGTGGATAGAAGGATAATGAGTGGGCAATTGCCCAGAGAGACGGGAAGAAGAACAATTGTCGTACCCCAACGAACGCACCGCTGTGTTTGTACGTCAATGTCGTGGTTGGGCCCAGTAGGATCTTTTGTAACATGCGCTGAAGTTGCCGCTTATCGGCAACTCCATTTGGTAGCGTATGGAAGGGATTCGAAGCTAAGACGAACACAAGGCTTAACCCAAGGTGTTAGCATACTTTGCTGATAAGATGAATGACATCCTGTGCCTTAAACAGGTGTCTCCCAGGGCGACCTCTCAGAGTATCTAACCTTACTGCGGTAATGTGGGGCTCTGCCTTGGTGGACTATTACTTCCCTAGCACCATACAGAAAGCTGACAGAACCGCTTTCATGGATAAAAAGTGACAAAGGTCACAAGCAGACAAAGGTGCGCTGACCGAAATGGATAAAAACCGTTTCCAAAGGTGCCCCCGAAGTCAAAGTCGCCTGTTTCACGGGGCAGGGCTAATCCATTCCGAACAAACAGGTGCTTAGGAAGGGATCCCTGAATACAATCAGTAGGCGGACAGGACCGCTTTTATAGGAAAAAGAGTTCCCTGGCTTTAGACAGAAAACAGATAGGACCGTTTTCATAGGGAAAGGCCGGAGATACGGCCTCAGAAGGAACATTTGGTTTCTGTAACGAGGACCTGGTAGCTACCCACGTCACTATACCGGGAGAGGAGGGCATGACGGATCTAATCGTCTGCTGACACCAGAACACATATTGGGCTCGTGTCCGGTAGCGGCAGGAGTAAGGGTAGATGTAAGAACTCTCTCCCAATCTGATAGCGGATTTATTAGAAGTCTGATCCTATTGGGAGAAAGATAAATAGGTGTGAGTCACAATAGACCGAGCGGTCGCGGTGGAGGGCATAAAAAGTCCACTCACTTTAAACCTAACCTAACCTATCCATTACGAAATAGCAAAAACTTACGACTTGTGATGCGTTTAGCAACCGATCAGGCCCATCAACTTTTTATTTTTTGTTTAAAAATTATTTTTTTGAAGTTTGGGTTTATATTTAATCCCACCAATCCCACATATACGTTTTTCTCGAAATAGCATTTTTTTATTTCTGGGCAAATTATCTTAAAAACTATTCCATCGATTTTGCTCAAGTTTTTACCACATCTACAGAAGAGTACTAGATTTCATTTTTATCTACATGTTTTTAAAATTATTAATAAATAGATTGTTTTCTAATGTTTATAACTCGATGTTTTTGCAAAATAATCATCTTTTTTTAGTTTAAATTAAAATTAATAAAGAAACATTTTTTTTCTATAGTTCAGTGGTTAAACTACGAATTGTACATCTTATTACCTCATATTTTTTTCTAAATGTTGCAGGTTTACTGAAAGTGACGTCAGTCTGCCAAAAAATTTTTAGGTTATGCCTGGTTTGATACACCGATGGCTCAAAGACAGGTGCTGGGCAAGCAAGCCACAGTATACCAGGCGGAAGTCTATGCTCTCGAAGCATGTGGTCTAGAGAATGTGAGAAGAGGGTATCACAACCAAAATATACACTACTCTCAGATGGTCAGGCTACCCTAAAAACCCTGAACTCCCATTGTTTTACATCAAAATTACGAGGAGTGCCTGAACGACTAAAAGACTTGCCTTAGCAAATAACTCCTGACTCTGGACACACGGAATGAAGGCAATGAACAAGAGATGGTCTTACTATTAAAACAAGCGATAAAAACAACAATAGAGAGATGGTCCCTAAAACAACATCTGAATCGTTGGCACGCATCACCAGGTCGGTAGACGACCCTTTAAATAAAGTAACAACTGAGTTCCTCCTGCCACTGCAGGCTACGAGGATACCTATTTAAAATGGGTTTAATTGACACAGAAATATGCAGAGGCTATGAACAAGCAAATGGAACCGTGGAACATATTCTTTGCGATTGTCCCGCCCGCACATTTGAAAGGTACTCCATGCCACGCATCAATAGGTTTGACGACGCAGTAAATCTGCCACCTACAAGAGGAAGCACAAAGGACCTACCGAGGTCTAGGTGCTGTGGTATTACCACCTTTGAAACTTCTAGATCAGATCAGAGCAACATGAGCACGCGAACAACTCCGCTTAAACCAACCAACGATTTTCATTGAACGAAGAGGTAGTAGCATCCGTGACGAGAATTATTTGCGAAGTCCACATTTCGAGCAAACTATCTCCACAAAGCAAAACCATTCGCAACATAAAAAAATTCATCAATTCCCAGATTTTAAAGTATTTCGAAAAACACAAAATTTTACATGACAAAGTATGGATTTCGACACAGAAGATCCACAACTGTTTTTCCTTTGTTTCACACGACTGGAACAAGTGAGTTTCTTGGTGAATCCCAGATTGTTGCTCTTGACATATCCAAAGCTGTTGATCATGTCTGGCATGATGGACTTCTTAATAAACTTGCTAAGCTTTGTTCTTGGCTCTCCAGCTTCCTTCCTAATCGACGTATATCAGTTATTGTAGATGGTCATTCTTTCAGCTTCTATCAAATTAATGCTGGGGTGCCCCAGGTCTCAGTACTGGCACCAACTCTATTTCTTCTTCACATAAACGAACTTCTCTCTTCCACAAGCAATCCTATCCATAGTTTTTGTAAGTGATTAGTAGTTGGCTGTTTGCTGAGAATGGCATCCGCTTTATGTTCGCAACAAATTATTTGTATTCCTCCAGTTGTTTCGGCTGCAGGGTCTCGATGATGTTCGCTGTGATGTTACCAGTCTGTGCACAACTTCACGAAAATCAAATTGACAATCGACACGAACACAAAACCCGTCGAATTAATTCGCGTATAAGAAGTCTTAAGGCTTTCCTTAAATGAGAAACGACACTGTACGACACAAACAAGTTCGATGTTTGTACGAATAAATAAAACGATACACAATAACAGGCTAATTATTATCTTCTGCGTCAACAATTTTAAACAATAAACCAGTTTTATCGAAATCGCGATATAAATGCGACGCCGGCCATTATCACGATAAATAAATTGAAGAAAAAAATAATTTTAAATTTTTGTTTTTTTCATTTTATGTCTAAATTCCAGTTTTATTATTTTTTGCTCAGTTTGCTTAAAAACGTTTTTTTATATAGTGCAGTTTCCATAAAATCACATACATACGTATCGAATTCATAACCTCCTTTGGGTCTTTGTGGATCTCAAGTTGGCAAAAAATAAAAATAAATTTAACAACAACAAATTAAAAAAAGATAAAAATATTATCGTATAGTAAAATTATTATATTTTTAATTAAGCAATTTGCAAATCATTTATTTGCATAATTTCATAATAAATTAAGAAATAATCACTTGATTCCGATCTTTCTAAATCTAAATGGGCGACACCCAGACCAAATTTTAAAAATGTAGGTAAACAAGTCCTGAGTTATCTTAATGATAATATCGATATTCTATGGAAGACTATAAACACCTCGATAAACACTTGCGAAACTGACGCCAGCCACCTTTTCCATAAACACCATTAATATTTCAATTTTGTTTGGTAAGACAAAAATATTATACAGGGTATCCCAAAAATACGCGTACAATACTTTATGACAAACTTCTGAAATTTTCTTTTTTTAACAATTTGTCACTTTTTTTTTCAAGAATCCCGAAGGTCAGATAGCACGATGGTTACAACGTGTTCAAGAATACGAATTTAAAATTGAACATCGAAGAGGATTAAACCATAAGAATGCTGACGCTCTATCAAGAAGACCTTGCCCAGAAGATTGTAAACATTGCAGTAGACGTGAAGAACGAGAAGATCCCGATAAATTTCACTGCCGAAGAACACGCATCCAGTGCTCTCAAGAATGGGACCCTAAAATCCTCGCAAAAGAACAACGAGAGGATCCTGATCTTGGAGATATTGTGAAACTTAAGACAGAAAATTTAGAAGATCCTATTATCAGAAAGTAGCTTAAATCTCGAGATATAAAGGTACTGCCTTTGGATCTTTGCTAATCAAATGATGGTTATTGAAAAGAGTCTGGGAAAGTTCTGACGGTAAAGCTATACCTTAAATAATACTACCAAACTAAAAGGATTAGAAGTTTTGCAAGCTTTGCACAATGGTAAGCGGTGGCATGGTTACAAAATATCCCAATCGATGGTTAAGCAAAATGACCCTTATACTATAATTCAATCCATTTCGGATTTATTATATAATCTATATATATCCAGGTCTACATCTAGAAATTATTGCTTTTTCTTCGGAACAGCTCCTTTTATCTTCAAATAATTCATTTCCATGGACAATCTTTCACCATTAACAAAAATTTGAATTCTTCAAAATTCAAACCCTTAAATTCCTTTAGTTTTACCCTACTTAGTTTCTGGCACTTCCGGATGATTTCCGACAGCTCGAAAAATACTATCCACAGTCGGGATATTTTTGTCCATAAAGAAACCATGTACAATACGTCTAATTGCTTGCTTTGTATCATCTGTTATCTGAAGTTCTTTTTTGCCTAGTCGCTTTTTTGGTGACGCTATACCTCCCTCTTTTTGTTTTAGAATTCTGTAAACTGTCGCTTTTTCAACTCCGGTCATTAAAGCACATTTTTCAACTCTATTATCCACAACTAAATCACAGTTTTACTCATTTGTGATATAATCGAATACGTTTTTAACAATACGCTTTTCGTTTAATGGCCGAAGTGTGCACGTGTTGTTGAACAAGCCATTTTGGTAACTGTAACACTATAACACTGTAACAATAATAAGAACTACGCAATTGCACATTTAGAAAGAGTATTAGTTTGCCAAATAAGACCTGTCACAGGTAGACAGTAATTAAACCTAATTGGTCTGCCAAATAATGGCCGTCGGTACGTCATTAGAAAGGCAGATTGAATTAGGCCTAACAACTTCCTGGAATATATATTTTATTTAAATATTTATTTTAGTTTTTATTTTGTGTTGTTCTCAACAAATATAAAAACAGAACATTAAACCGTGCAATCGTATACAAAAAATAAGTAAAGTAAATAATAAAAATATTAGGATAGAAAATAGGTATAATTTTAGTGGATCCGGATTCGAGAAATTAATTAGGAAATATATTAGTTTGTTGATAGTACCAACAATTACTGAGATACCCTATAAAAGTGTCGAAAATTGGACACCCTGTACATAGACTGTCGAAGAGTCGAAGCAATTATGTTTTTCGTGATCCAGTTATAAGCTAGATTATTCCTGATTGCAATTAGCGAAAATTCAACTCGTTTAAATCTTTTTTACTCTAAATCGGTGACACACAGACCCAATTATAAAAATGTGGGTAAACAAGTCCCAAGTTATCTAAACGATATTATCTATATTCAGTGAAAAACTATAAACACTTGTGATACTGACGCCACCTTCATAAAAAACAACATTTCATTATAAATTTGTTTGGTCATAATTTAGGGAATTTATTCTCCAATCAAAGCCTCTTGCAACATCCCACTCTAAAAAACAACGTAATTCTAGAATAATAACAAGTTTGTTAATAGGTTTTGATGTTCGATTGATAATAGATGATGATTTTTGGATTGATGAAAAGATATAGGTACCCTTTATCTTTCAAAACGGGATCTCGATCCTCAATTTTTATAATGTGCTGTACTGAATTTTTCCAGCTCTCAACTGGTATGTTAAAAATTACATTTTTTATCAAATTTATAACCCTGGGACTTAAAGTAGGTGTAACATTTTCTGCTCTGATCTTTGATTTTACTTGGTTGCCTCTATGGGGTTAAACATACAGTGATACGAATAAAGACATAAGACAGGATGCCCAGCCAGCTCAGCCAAATTATCACATACATATTGTTTTTTAAGTGCATATTAATTTAGGACTTCCAACAGTTGCGCTTTTTTGTAACTAAATTTAAAATAAATATCATGTTCTAACAAATATTCCTGGATTTCAGTTTTTGAACTTGATGAAGCTGGTGCGTTGTGTAGCAGACGGCTGTGGTAGCTTGCGTTATCCATGACAATAATACTGTTGCTTGGAATATTTTTTAAAAGATAATTTTGAAACCAGTTTACAAAAAGTTCTGCACTTGTATCTTCATGATAATCGAAGCTAGAATCAATATTCTTTGCAGACAACAGCAAGCAGTTTGGGACAAATCCTTCTTTTGAACCAGCGAGTATTATGGTAATGCGTTTTCCTTTATTTGAAGGTGCTTTCGTTTTGACTGAAATCACCCCATCCTTTGGATACTGTGTCGTGTGTATCGAATTATGTTTCATCAAGGTAAATTATAAATCTGTTTTCTAACCTATATCTTTCAATTTCTTGAAGGTAATTAAATCTCCAAGTGCGTAATCTGTGCGATTCCATTACTACTTGTCTTTTGTCCATTTTGCGGAATTCAAATCCCATTTTACAAACAACTTTATGGAGGGTGGCACGGCTAATATTTATATTGGTTTCGTCTTCGTCTAGCTTCTTCTTCAGTTTATCCAAGGTAGGAACAACTCCGCTTTCGTAAAGACAATATATTTTCCTTCTTATTAGGTCCTGATCACTATTGTCTATACGGTGAGATTAAAAATCACTACGTTTTTTTCTTTTGTTCAATTATTCACCAATAATAATATCCCTTATCGATGATATTGGAGTTTTTGTAAGTAGACAGGTTTCTTTTAATAAGGTAATAAAATCGTTAAAGGTTTATTGGGGTATTGTCCGTCAAAAGCAATAGCGATATACTTTGAGACAGACTATACTGCCTCTAAATGATTTTTTTCAAAGCAATACATATTGATTTAAAAGTTTTAAAAAATTCTGGGTCCGTAAAGATTAACTGACTCGAGAATAGAGTTCCAGTTTATAATAAAATTAACACGATGTTTTTAAATGCCTAGATAGAGAAGAATAATGATATTTTAAGTTGTTTTTGGTAAAACTTGAGTCAATAACCTAAGACCTTACTTGTATTCGTAGAATATAGAAAATATTATTGTAAAACGACAAAATAGTTTAGATAAGCGATTAAAGTAACAAAAAGATTAGTTTTCAATGTCGGACAAGTTTCATTCATGAAATAAAGAACAATAATTTATTATAAAAATAAAAAAACGATGTTTTAAATCGAATAAAAAATTCTGTAAAGAATTGTATTATTAAGATAAAATGGCAACACCGAAGCATGACCAGCAATGAAGACAAACATGCTCGGAATGCGAGAAACGAAAGAGGCCTTTTGTGCTAACGGTAACCTTGAATATTTGCAAAGATTAGCAAGCCTATAAAAAAGTAGGCTTGGGACACGCACGCCGGGTACCGAGAGGAAAGAATATTGTTATTTGTTTGTTGTAGAAAGAATAACGGATCAAGCGACTAGATCACATTTTTTTGGGTCTCATACCTAAGAATCCTGATCACACTTATAGACCTGGAGCCGAGAGGGTTTTTGCATGTATCATAGGCCCCACGCCGAGGCTTTGGGGGCTGATAGACATCGTTATTTGCCACTTTGATTTCTTGGTATGGCATCCCTAAAGTGTAGCTTTTAGGAGGGGTGATTTTTTAAACGTGTAATTAATATCCATGCCCCTGGATCATAGGCTTCACTTTGATTCTTGTTTTATGTCGTCAAGGAGGTCGCCAAAGTCCGCGAACTCAATGTGGCCGTCACTTAAGGTCCGCCATACTGACCGAAATGTGTAATTTTTCCACTGTGGATATGGATCATGGGCCCCACGCTGTTCTTTCGTGATCATTGTTAGCAACAAACCATAGAACAAAGAATTCAAAACGCCATACCTCTGGAGCATCGCCAAGTGACCGCCATAATGGGGCGTTCATTGCTAAAATGACATGTTTGCCCCATTATGGCGGCCACTTGGCGATGCCCCAGAGGTATGGCGTTTTGAATTCTTTGTTCTACAGTTCACGGTTGACAAAGATCACGAAACAACAGCGTGGGGCCCATGGTCCATGTCTACAGTGGAAAATTTACACCTTTCGGTCAGTATGGCGAACCTTAAGTGACGCTATATTGGGTTGGCGGACTTTGGCAACTTTCTTGACGACATAAATCAATAATCAAAATGATCCAAGGGCATGGATATTATTTACTTACACGTTTGATAATTCACCTCTCCTAAAAGCTACACTTTAGGGATGCCATACCAAGAAATCAAAGTGGCAAATAACGATGTCTATCAGCCCCCAAAGCCTCGACGTGGGGCCCATGATATATGCAAAAACCCTCTCGGCTCCCGGTCGATTACTTACTTATCTTTAGAACTGTCTACGAAGCCTTCTATAAATTTAATGAGCTTAAACACCAACACGCAGTGTGTTTATTACACAATAGATTTCAGCGTGTTGTTCCTCTGCGGAAGGATAACTTCGTTATCCTTCCGCATAAAGGTATGAGATTTGGTATGTAAATTCACATAAGTATTCTAATTACTTGTGAAAAAATTGAAAAAGTTATGTTAAGTGGTTTCTGAGATATTCGATTTTAAAAATGGCCCATTTATTATTGACTTACTGAGTCATCAAAATCGGGAGGCACTTTCCGAGGGAGTAGAAACATGAAATTTGGTATGTAAGGAGGTTTCAGGACAGAAGAAAAGGAAAAATTTGGATTTAATGTAAGGTGACCAGACGTCCCGCTTTTGGCGGGACAGTCCCGATTTTTAGAATTAAGTTAAATTTGACAAATTCTTGTGAAGATTTTTACAAGATTTAAAAAAAATGAAATAAAATATTAGACATTTTTTTTATTTCTAAATTGTACTTATGTTAAAAATAAAAAAATATTACGTTATTATTTTTATTCTGTATGAAAATTTTTGTTGATACCCTTCCCCCTCTTTCAGAGTTGTCCCGCTTTGCCCATCTAAAAATCTAGTCACGTTAATTTAATGTGAAGTTTTTGGTAAGTTACCCAACCGATGTTTTTGCACGTCGTTGTCGTGGTTGGGCCCAGTAGGATCTTTTGGGACATGCGGCAGAGTTGCTGGTTATCGGCAACTCTTGTTGCCACCGTATGGAACGGGATCCGAGGCTAAGACGAACACAAGGCTTAACTCAAGGTGTTAGCATACCGTGCTGATGAGTGAATGACATCCTGTGCCTTAAACAGGTGTCTCCAACGGTGCCTCTAAGATAAAGGGCGACCTCTCAGAGTATCTAGCCTTACTGCGGTAATGCGGGTCTCTGCCGTGGTGGACTATCACTTCCCTAGCTCCAAACAGAAAGCGGACAGAACCGCTTTCACAGGAAAAAAAGTGACAAAGGTGGCTGGCCGAAAGGAAAATCCGTTTCGAAAGGTGCCCCTGAAGTCACCGGCGCCTGTTTTACGGGAAAGGGTTAATCCATCCCGAACAAACAGGTGCTTAGGAAGGGACCCCTGAATCAAAACAAAAGGCCGACAGAACCGCCTTTTTAGGAAAAAGGGTTCCCTGCTATAAACAGAAAGCGGATAGGACCGTTTTCATAGGCTAAGGCCGGAGATGCGGCCTCAGAAGGAACATCTGGTTCTTGTAACAAGGACCTGGTAGCTACCCACGTCACTAGACCGGGAGAGGAGGGCATGACGGATCTAATCGGCTGCTTGTCATACTCTCCAGGAGACAGGGACACCAGAACACATCAGAACACATTGTGCTCGTGTCCGGTAGCGACACGAGTAAGAGGAGGTGTAAGAACTCTCTCCCAATATGATATCGGATTCATTAGAAGTCTGATTCTATTGGGAGAAATATAAAAAGGTGTGAGCCACAATAGATCGAGCGGTCGCAGTGGAGGGCGTAAAAAGTCCAATGACTTTAAACCTAAACCTAAAAAAAAAAGTTTTAGGACACAAGAAAAGGAAAAATTTGGATTTAATGTTAAGTTTTAATAAGTAATGATGCAACAAAATTTAATTTTTTCCCTTTCTGGGCTTAAACGATTTCTTGCGCTTTCATATAAATATGTTCCAAGCTGAAGAAAATAGCTGAACAGTAGCCACACTACTTGGTGGGGATGCTAAACATATTACGACACATTTATATAAAAATGAAAAAATGTCTTTCTTATTTGCCCACCAAGTCAAAGGATCTTCATTTTTTGATATTTTGTATAATTCAATGTACATTTTACGTTCCCCTTCAATTTTATTAATTAAATCAATTCCACAAAGGGATTCCAAAACAAACTATGGGGAATAAAATCAGGAACATCAGGTTTACTTCTTTTGATTTCTTAGCAATCTTTAGTAGAGAAGCATGATCATCGTCACTCACATTGGAGGTATTATCTCTAACAGGTCTGTTGTATTGGGGTCTAGTATAAAATTATTTTATTTTTTAAATCTGTATAGGTTTTTTGCGATAAAGCATTGTCAAAAAACCTGTTTTAAATCTTGGGTCTAATAAAGAGGCAAAAGAAGATTTTTATCAGAAAAGCAGTCTTTGCACCTTTTATTTAAGAATTTTTTAACTCATTTTTAGTAGGTAATGGTTTTACTTCTGATATAGAGGCACCACTTGAAGCACCATGAAAATGAGCCCACAGAAATATATCTACCAACCAGTCTCGGGGTTCTACAGACTTGTAGAAGGAACAAGACTAATGGGAGGATTGGTATAAAGGACAATGGGAGAGGCTGCGCTACCTCCGGTAGGAAAGACGGCTCCCAGGAAGAAGAAGAAGAAGAAGCACCATTCCTATTAAAAATCTTGGTAATCTCTTCAAAGGGTTTCCATAGATTTGGTAAGCTTTTTGGGATTCACCGAACATCGAGTTTGTTCTGTGTTGTTTTAAGCAGTGTTGAACGGTAACACTATATCAGTATTGATTTGTTTTTCAAACATTTCTTAAAATCGATTAATTTTAGTTAGTTTTCGCAGCAAAATTTCCGTGATAAATAAATATGGCCGATATATCCGTATCCACCGATATCGGCCACAAAAAATCATCAATAATAGAGACTAGACCTCTATTATTGAGATAACAAAAGAAAATAATTTTATCTCTGACGCAGTTACTCCTTTACTTTACGAATATTTCATATCCGGGCAGGATAAAACTAATTTCAATTTAAAAAAATCAAATACCCATTTGTGGAAGTAGGCGACGTCCCGCCAAAATGGAAGCGGCTTAGAAAATTTTGATTGTCATGTGAGTGCTCGACGTGTATAAGCATTATATAAATTTGGCAATGGCGGACAAAAGTCCAGGGCCGCCCTCATAAATTAGAGCCAAGGCCGACGGCCTGAACAAGGCGCGTCGCGGCGCTACAATGTTGCCACGTTGATATAGAGTCTGAACAAGTTTTAGGTCAGCTTCATGTCTAATGTGTCCGGGGTTGATAAAAATCATGATTAAAACAATCAAAAATCGATGATTTTTTTGGTTAAAAAAACAAATACAGTAAAACTTGGCTATAACGGCCACCATAAAATTAAGAACAATTGGCCTTTATAGAAGGGTGACCAGTATTGCCAGGTAACCTCGCAGGTAACAGTTTTTCAACCATTCGAGGTTACAAAATTTTCCACTCATAAATTGCTTGCTGCCTCAAGTGCTTTTTGTTTAATTAACGTTCCAGATATTGGAACATTTTTACTTCTTGCTTTGCAGAATCAATTGTAGAAGATTTGACCTACTGCAAATTTCCTCTCTTTTATTCTAAATTAACACCTTCTTCAACATTCGTTTTAGTTCATCTTTATTCCTGATGATATTATTTATTGGGGATTTTTCAACCGCAAACTTTTCAGCCAGTTTTCGCGAGCCCAAAGCGTACTTTTCACTTTCCGCGATAATATCAATTTTTTCCTTTAGTGACAAACCTTTTCGTTTGAAGGGCATAATTAAACTCTTTTTGATTCCAAACACGATAACTTTATTCTTACCGATCTGTTTTGTGTGCTTGTGCATCGTCTGCTGATATCGAAAGGATGTTTTCTACTTAGGGACCCGTATAGTCTGTCTCAAAGTATATCGCTATGACTTTTGACCGACAATACCCCAATAAACCTATTGTTTATTGGGGTAACCCATTATTTCATAATGGCTGGGGTGGCCCAGGTGTTTCTTGAGTATTGACCATTAGGTATATGAATATTTCGGCAAATACTTTAGTGGCAATGTTGAAAAGCCGTTTTTACTGTGCGTTTCGAAAAAGTTGTTTTACGAGAATATAACTATATCGCGTCGAAATCATTTGTCATTAGATGCAAAACAAGTTGTGAAAAATTTGTATGAAACTTTAATCAGTAGAGGACTAATTACATAAACTCCAATATCATCGATAAGGGATATAAATATTATTGAAGAATTGAACAAAAGAAAAAAACGTAGTGATTTTCAATCTCACCATATAGACAATAGTAATCAGGACCTAATAAGAAGGAATATATATCTGTCATAGAGTTGTTTGTAAAATGGGATTTAAATACCGCAAAATAGACAAGAGACAAGTAGTAATGGAATCGCACAGATTACGCACTTGGATATTTAATTAACTTCAAGAAATTAAAGGATATAGGTTAGAAAACAGATTCATAATTTACCTTGATGAAACATGGTTTGATACACACGATACAGTATCCAAAGGATGGGTTGATTCCAGTTAAAACTGTCACACGAAAGCACCTTAAATAAAGCAAATAACGCATTACCATAATACACGCTGGTTCAGACGACGGATTTGTCCCAAACTGTTTGCTGTTGTTTGCAAAGAATATTAAGGATTCTAGCTTGGATTATCATGAGAATACAAGTGCAGAACTTTTTGAAAACTGGTTTAAAAATTATCTTTTAAAAAATATTTCTAACAACAGGGTTGTTGTCATGGATACATTCAGACATAAGAAACAGACTTGGCAGTGACAAAGCAGCTAAACTAGTACATATTTCTATAAAGCATTATAACACTTAAGTTTTTTATATGGGTATTTTTGGTGTTTAAATTAGGTATTCTGTGTATTAAAACGGTTTTTTTAGTTTTAATTTTTTATTATTTTTAAGATTTATTTTGATAATAACCAGCTGCTCTTTTCGATTATTATAATAAAATAAAAAATTACACCACATAAAAATGTTTTGGGTTTTATTTTTTGTATGAAAAAATCATACTGATGAAAAATTATAATTTTCATTCACACATTCTTAGTTTTGCTAACGACAATACCTTTTATTTAAATATTCATTTAATTTTGGATTGGGGCACCAAAACAACAACACATCATGTTTGCCGTCATGAAAAACTTAACCAACATGTACTCATCTTTTACCTACAAAGATATCATATTTTTAAAATATTTTTCAAATTCTTTAGACGATTGGTTTTTTAAATAATTTTTGTCACGGCAACATCGCCACGCTTTCGGCGGGACAGCAGCCTCATAAAGGCCCTAACCTAAAGCAGACGCTGTGACGTTGCCACATTTCCGACTGTGGGGTGGTCGGGGGCGGTGGGCCGCCATAGGGTTTGTTTTGGTTAGCTGTTAGGGTTTTAGGGCAGACTTAAAGGTTATAAGAACGTGGAGAAGTGTGTTTAAATAGAGCTCTTTAGAAGACTTTTTAGATGGAGAGATAACGGCTTTTGGGGCCTTTTTTGGTGTCTCCTAGAGCTACTATTGATTTATAAAAAATATATTTTTTTATTATTTATTTTATTGCTAACAAATAAATGTTATTAGGAATGTTGTTTCTACACTTATGACTGGATTAATTGACTTTCTATTGCTTTTAAAAGAGAAAGAAATTATTTTTTTCATAGGGAATTAATTTAAAAGAAAACATACTGAAATGAATTCACAGTTAGGTACTTAAGAATAATCTTGACCTTCCTTTTACTTTTAGTGAAAGAAAATACTCAGGAATCTTAATGAAAACCATCCTATCTAGCCAAGTATGTTTTTTATAGGCAATAATTTCGAAAGAATGTGCATATGGCTCTGTTTACACCGTCAACAGTGTGCCTGAAATGGTTCTCAGTGAATCTATTCAGTGATTTTGTTGTCAAATGCTAAGGAAATATGGAGTTACACATCCTGGCTTGACACTAATGGTAAAAACTATTATAAACTTAGTATTTTTGTGTCTTTAAGCATCCAGAGAGAGAGATTTCCTTAAGCTTGTTTGGTGGTTATTTTAAAGTACCTAGTTTTCATATTTTTTTTAAACATGAATACATTCATAACTTTGGTTTTATATTTATTTTACACGTTTGCCTATATGCTGAATTTTTTCAGGTTAATAACCTTTGAAAGCATACGTTTTAAACATAGATTAGGAATTTGCTAAAAAACTAATTTACATAAACTAAAAATATAGTTTAAAAACTGCAACAAACATAACATTTTACTAACCAAATTTCGGCTTTGGAATTTCGCCTTCTGGGATCTCCTCCCCGTGCTGCAAAGTGAGCAAATCCTTCAACCACACTTTCAACTCCTCCTCATTATCGAAAACGATGCAAAAACAATCGTCTTTCGTATACAAGGCAATGATATTTTTGTGCTTGGTATCTTGTCTTTTATTTATATTAAAACAAGTCTTTAAAGGAATGCATCTCTTGGGCGGTACTCCGGAACGAAACTTTTTTTCCGAATCGTAGTACTCCAAGCGCGCCAAAGTGTCCGGAGTCTCGGCGCGGAGTACAAAGTACTTTTTCCGGGCAGTTTTCATTTTTTTTAATGTTCCCGAACGGATGATATCGCCCGTCGATTGTGTGGGGCCTTCGTGGGACCCCGAGCTTCTCACTGACATGTTGCCGGGGTTGATTTTTCACATTTAATCAGTACTTCTAAACGTAAAACACTGATGGCAGCGTTAAAAAACACTGTCCACACTTAAAAGTACGTTTTAAAATATAAATTACACTAAAATTCTTCGGAAAGAACAGACACAATTCACTAAAAAACACAAATTTTCTTGATGCGCAAAAATGTCAAGATTCAAGGCATATTTCTACGAATAATTTGTCTTTTCGAGGATAAAATGTCATTAAACGTCACTTTTCAGTGAAGATTTTTGGTAAATCTCGAATCTGGCAAAAAATACGAGCTATTGTCGCAATTGTTGAATAAACATTGGAAATACTATGCAACAATACGCGGCACGATGTCGACTGTCGATTGCTGGAAGACAGAGTTCGCGCCAAGGTTCGCGTGTTGTGGCCGTATTCCTATTCATCCATTCTCGCAGGACCGAACTAGCGGAATTTTGGAGGCAAAATTTGTCACGGGGAAAACTTTTTTTAAGCTGCGGATGCTAGTTATAAAGAAAATTTATGTAGGTAATATGATTTCAAAAATTTAACTTATTAACATCATTTTTTATAACACCAAAATAATTTTCCTGTGGTGAAACTTCTATGTTGAAACGCGGAAAATTCGGGGCTTCTACAGATGTACAGTAAAGAGATTACAGAATTACTTTAAGTTGCTTAATTGGAAAGTACAAGTAAAGAAATTATTTTGTTTAATTTATCAGAGCAGAAGCTATAAATCTTAATCTATTTTTCCTTAACACCCTCTTCAACCTACTTTTTATTAATTATAAAGTTGTTTTTTAAAACCTGTTTTTGTCTATAGTTTATTTTAATTGGTGCAGTAGGTAGGATCAGGACGATTTTATCGTAAAAAACATTAATTTTAATCCTTAGAGCTAAAAAAAAACCTTATAGAGTGTCTTATACTTATTAGAAGGCCAGTAAGTTCAATTGAGATTATCAAAAAGCTAAACATCAATGCAGCATGGAGCAAGGAGAAATTAGAAATTGATATAGGAAGAAAATAATATGATAATAATTTTTTTTGATCCCAGAAACCTTAAAAATGGTCTAGAACTTATTATATTTAAACTTTTGCCCTAACTTTCTCTTTAGAATTTGTTTTATAACCTCTGTAAGACGGACACCAAGTCATTCATAAAGTTAGTTTATTTTGATTGTAAAAAAATAAGAAAAATTACAAAAATATTAATAAAAAATAATATACTGCACCCTTTTCACCCCCTTCCCTCAAAGAGGTATTGCTCAAGTACAACAGGTCGTAAAATAAAGACATATTTTACCTTACTAGTACATAAAGGGTCAGTTTACGGCAGATAAAATGTATAATAAACAACTGTTTATAACGAAATAGTTCATAAACCAATTTTATGTACGTTGGACCAATCAAGTGCTATTTATAGAAAAAATTTGCGACCATAAAGTAGCACTTTATTGTACTAGTATAATAAAATAATGTTTCTTACTAGTGAAATAAAGTAACTGTCATTGGTAATAACAAATGGTCAAAGAACAATTCCCCCATATTTTTTACTGGGTAGAAAAAGGCACTTTTTTTATTCAGTAAAATAATTTTGAGCATGGATTTAATAAAAAAAAAAAAAAAACACTTTTGAAATAGTAATTTGAATTGCAATGGAGACTTTAAAAACAACTATTTTAGATGTTTAAATTGATCACGGGTGGCTACTTGACAGTAGCCAAGATAATGAATAAATTATATTTGAACATTTTCAATAACTTTAGAAGGTACAAATTGTTTTCGTGACGAATTATTTCTTCAAATTCTCTGGCTTTCTAACCTACATTTTACTGTTCAAGTATTTCTACAAAAAGTAATTCAGGGGTGTTAAATCTGGACCTATTGAAGTGGCCGTAAAGGAACATGGTAGCTTCGTCAGAAAAAATTATGCTCTTCAAAATAATCAGTACAATAAATTTTAATACGGAATATAACTACTTTGTTTTGACTACGCATCCTATCTCCAAATCCAATCATGGTAGGATTGTCATTTCTTTCTTTTTTCTTAATTTATCCATTTGTTAAAAAATAACACATTTCTTTCCTCGATAAACACTTTAAATATGCGGCATTAAAGAATCTGAATTAATATTAATAATTTGATTTTCTCAGAGTAAATTTTATTTAGACTTAAATTTATTTTTTTTTTTGCTTAAAATTTTTATAAAACATATGTTTTCTAAAAACTTTCATTTATTTCTTAATATTTAAGTATTAAAAATAGAACAATTTGAAAAAAAATAATATATTAATTTTTCAATCTTTTATAATTTGTTAAAAATTTGCAAAATTTACAAATTGTTTTTTTTTGAGTTATTAAATATTTTTATTCTAAAAGTTCATTAAAAATAGAATTATTAAAAATTAAAAAAATGTCAATTTTCGACTATTACTTTTTTTAAATTCAAATATTGAGATTTTTGCAATTTTTTTTTTTTAATTATTTGTCTTTACACCTACAAATCACTAGAAATTGCTAAACTTAAATGGATGCATTTTATTGACGAAAAACTTGAAACATCTCCATTTTTTTATCTTGAAAATAAAATTTAACACCTATATTTTTTTAATTTTTTTCTAAAATATTCGTAAAAGCGCTATAAAACAGAACAAAATAAAAAAAACATGTCAATATCTCTATTTTTCGATTTTTTATAGCTAAAAATAGGTGCAGCTGCGATTCTAAACGATAACCTAAATCTGACATCTGACAAAAATCATAATTTATTGTCGATGTAACTTTACGATTTAAACATTAAATTAATTATTTTTTAGAAATTTCTTTGTCATTTTTAGTATTTTAAAATTAGAAAAGCGTCTCTCTTTTTAAATTTTTTTTAATCATCTAACCCGTATTCAAAATTATCTTATCGGATAAAAAAATGTGCTTTTTCTAACTCCGTAATAAAAAAAAATGGTATTAATATGAAAAAAACAACCATACCTCCTACAGAAACCACCCTGAATATTTACTCGCGTCTAGAGATACCCCGGCTCACGAGCTTCTTGACAGTGTTGACACATGAAACATACTTTATTATACAGAGACTCGGCGCGTTATTTAAAAAGTGCTTTTTTTTCTAAATAATGCATTTAATTTAAAAAAAAAGCAAATCAAGGGTCTTTTCTAATACGTCTTCGCATTTTTACGTCTGATATATAGTTGGGGAAAATAAAAAGCCGCGTTGCTAACCAGAACTAACCATAACCGGGCTTTTGAATTTGTCTAAATTATTCCCACATAGAAGTTATTAACAAAATTTTTATAATTTTTGATATGGTAGAAGTTATAATTCTTTTTTTAAGTGTAATTATATATTCCCCGGGTTTTTTTAATACGTTGTTAAAATTTTGTTTATAACTTCTACAAATAATTTAGACAAATTCAAAAGCCCTAAGTTCTAGTCGGTCATGGTTAGTTCTGGTTAGCAAAGCGGCTTTTAATTTTCCCCAATTAATTTGGGCCGGCCCTATTTTGACCCCCTTTAATCAAAAATAACTTTGAAAAATAAAGGTATCAAGATCGGTTTCAGATGCACTTATATTTTCTTTAAAGTTTTTCTCGTACCTCGATTTTATTTGACTTTAAAAAGCTCAAAACAAAATGGATTTTATTATGGACAACTATTATTTTTAAATGGTTATGTTTTATATTTTTTTAAATTTAATCTTTCCTTAAAAATCCAACTATGGTTATCTCAAAAAACAAAAGCCAAACTTCGAAAAATTGGGCTGTCGAAAAAAATTTTTTAACAATTAAAAATTTTCTTCTATGTTACAAAAAAAAGGGTCCCAAAGTTTAGGAAATTTACAAAATAATAGTTACAATAAGGGTTTAATTTTTTAAAAACACTGTAAATTAAAAGCCTTCCCCCGACTTCGACGCACTTATTTTAAATTCGAAAAACTTTTTTAAAAATATTGACTAAAAATTTTTCAGGAATATTTTCTATTATGTTTCGGATTTAATTTTTAATTGCTCTTTAAAATTTTTTGGGAAGTGGACTATAACACCTCTCTTTCACATATCCCCACAGAAAAAAACTGGAACAGTCAAATCTGGGTGAAAAAGGTGGCCAGGAAATAGGCCCCCAATCCACCGGTTTCCAAAAAAGGGTCAGTGAATCCCTTTGGGAATGTTAGCATAATTGGTGAGACCATCTTGTTGAAATGCATGGAAACAGAAATTTTTTCCAAGGGATTTTAAAAAAATTTTTGAAACATATACAGGTGTTCCATTTAAAATAACAAATTGTCTATATCGGAAAATGCCTTTTTTTTTTTAGTAATAATGCCATAAAATGGTAAGATAAAAAATTTTAAAAAGAAATATAAATATTTGAAAACTGCATCTTGATATCTTTATTTTTCAAAGTTATTCTATAAAATAAAAATTGGACGCACCTGTTTAGAGTAAAAAGGGGGTTTAAAAACTCTAATTATTCTTAAAATGTTTTTAATGCATAATAATAAAAATTCGCGAAAGTACTTTAGGTTCACTTTTTTAAAATTATTCAAATTTTAAATAAATTTATCCAACTTTACTAATGCACTGTATACTGGTCTTTAATTTAAAGCTGCCCATAGATCATAATCAGTACTGTTGCGATAATGTCAGCGAAATACAATATTTAAATCCAGAATTTAAACCAGCCTATACGAAACGTTGCGGTTAGATATAAATCGTATTTATCTCGATTTACCCAAAAACCGAAAAAAAAAACATTCTCTTTTGATATTTTGTGCATTGCCCCAATAAACATATTATTGATTATACATTACATAGTTGATCCTGTCCTGTCTCCCGTTTCCTTTCCTTACCCAGCTCGGTCATGTGTTCTAGACGTCTAGTACAACCTTCTGTCTGGCGCAAGACATTTGTTGTATTTCCCTTCTCTTTCCGACACACGCGGGCGGCGCGCCGACGTACGTCTGGTATCGGTTTATCCGCAGACCCGTAAAAGTTGTAAACAAAAAAGGCGCATGTGCCAGTTCGTAGTATTCAATAACGACCAGGCCGAAACAGTAAAATACTATGAGGGCGGTGTTGCCGATGTTACGAGAAAATCGAAAATCGTAGAAAAATTAATACAATAAAAAAGGTATTCTATACCCACAATTGGTGATGGAAAATTTTCGGAAATATATCAGGAAATTTTGATTTCTTGTGTTGTGTCAACTGAAATTATACCTCCCTAATATTTTTATTATTTACTTTATTTTTGGTATACGATTGCACGGTTTAATATTCTGTTTTTATATTTGTTGATGACAACACAAAATAATGTAATCAAATTTAAATTTTGATTATTCCATAACTAAAGTAAATATTTAAATAATTCCAGGAAGTTGTTAGGCCTAATTCAATCTGCCTTCCAAAAGACGCCTCCCACTGACGTACCGACGGCCATTTTTTGGCAGACCAATTAGGTTTGATTACTGTCTACCTGCGATAGTTGTTATTTGGCAAACTTATCAGGTTTTATCGAAAACTGGTTTCCTGTATCTTTCTAAATGCGCAATGCGTAGTTCTAAATATTGTTACAGTGTTATAATGTTACAGTTACCAAAATGGCTTCTTTAACAAAACCTGCACACTTCGGCCATTTAACATTAGTGATGAGCAAAGCAAGACCAAGACCAAGACCGGACTAGTCTTGGTCTTGCAAGTCTGGTCTTGGTCTTGGTCTTGCAAGCCCAAAGAAGGTCTTGGTCTTGGTCTTGGTCTTGCTGGTCTTACTTTTTTTGGTAGTAATAATTTAAACTAATCAATCTTAAATAAAATATATATTTTTTTATTACTTACAAATAAATAAAGATGGAGACTATATTTTTTGCTTTAAGATTTTAAAATATACCAATTTTAACCTTACATGTACATTTAAATTATTTGATTAAAAAGGATATTTTAAATGTAGGGGTTTATTTATTTATAGCGCTTTATTTTAGTGATAGGAAATATTTAAATTTTCTTTAAAGAAGCATATAAAATTAAAGCAAATACAAAACTGAGTACTCTGAGGGCAGAAAAAAAAACTTTTAATTTCAACCAGATGTGAAATTTCCATGAAAATCATTTTGATATGTAAACATTGGTTTCTGATTGAAAAAAGAAAGTTATTTAGAAAGCTTTTCAGTTGAAATAAACTTTTTATGTTCAAATTAGTCAAACATTTGCCGTACAAAGTTTGTACAAATACTTTATAAACATTCTGCATATACAAGGTGGCTCGATAGTGCGACAAAGCTCGATATCTCCGAAACCGTTCATAATGGTAAAAAACTGAATATACAAAAATTATAGAAAAAAGGGCGTAAAATGTTAAATTATTTCCTATTTCAGAATTTTCCGAAAAATCCACTACCACTCAAAAAAACTTTCTTATTTTTAGCTTTTAATTTAAAATAGAAAAATTATGGCAAAAAATTTATTTAACAAAATCGCTTCCCTGTATGTTATGCTGGAAATTCTTGGACTGTCATATAGGTACAATGTCGACGTAGATGGTTTTATATACATCATACATTGTTTTGACTTTTTCGTCTAAACCGGAAGTGAAATTTAAAATCCATTTATATAAAAAGTATTCTTATATGACATGACAAATGTATTTTTTATTAAACCATCACTTTTGCATTTATATCTTAGTTTAAAGGAGCAATCTAATGATGCCACTTCTTACAGTGTGGCACAAAAATAATGTATTTCTGGATTGTGGAAATTTTTGATCCACCCTGTAAGTGGCATCACTAGATAGCTAATTAAAAAAAACATTAGGAATAGGAAAGTAGTTTTTAGCTTCTATAACTTTTGTACTCCTAGTTTTTCTCTGTAGTAAACGGTTTTGGAGATATCGAGCTTTGTCGGACCATTAACTCACTCTTATTATTTTTGAAACATGTTACTGAATCTACTAGTGATCGTTGTTAGAGAATTTTATAAAAGGCCGAAGTGATCGATTTAATTATTATTTTATTAAAAAACTTGTTACTCATAAAATAATCGCCTTTTTAGGCAGTTCTCGACATATTTTTTGTCACCTCTATATATTGAATATGAAAATTGAATATTATAATTAAAAAAAACAGTGACAAAAGTGCAAGAGTCTTGCAGGTCGGTCTTGCGTAGTCTTGCACTCCTCGGTCTTAGTCTTGGTCTTGGTCTTGCATACCTCGGTCTTGGTCTTGGTCTTGTAAGCGAGAAGGCGGTCTTGGTCTAGGTCTCGGTCGTGGTCTTGCTGCAAGACCAAGACCAAGACCCAAGCCAAAAAGACCGGTCTCCTCACAAAATGACCAAAACTGTGATTTAAGTGTGGATGATAGGGGGTTGAAAAATGTGCTTTAATGACCGGAGTTGGAAAAGCGACAGTTAACAGAATTCTAAAACAAGAAAAAGAGGGAGGTATAGCGTCACCAAAAAAGCGACCCGGCAAAAAAGAACTTTAGATAACAGATGACACAAAGCAAGCAATTAGACGCATTGTACAATGGTTTCTTTAGGGAAAAAAATCTCGACTGTGGATGGTATTTCTCGAGCTGTCAGAAATCATCCGGAAGTGCAAAAAATAAGCAGGGTAAAACTATGGAGAATTTTAAAGGGCTTGAATTTCCTGTGGAAGAAGTTCCAAAGAAAATCTTTGTGAATAGAAAGTGGAGAGATTGTCCAATGAAGAAGAGATTATTTGAGAAAGATAAAAAACTTCGTTCCGAAGAAAAAGCAATATATTATCTAGATGAGACCTGGATAAATGGGGGATATACGCTAAAGAAATTTTAACAAGATGGGAATTTTAGTCTGGCACTGGGTGTATTCTTAATAAGTATATATTATAGTTTGATTATAATTTTTTAACTTTAGTTTATTTTATTAATTTAATTAGTGCCTTTTTAGTATTTCAAAATTTTATTGTTGTGCTTGTTATAAGTATTTTTATAAGGTTTCTTTATAATTATTGACGATTATGACAAAAATGCAATTTTGTCTTACAGGCAAATAAATAAATAAAGAAAATTCTTTATTTTTACTTAAATTTAGGTATTAAAAAATGTCGAATATTATGATTAAAATATATTACTTAAAACCTTTTTAACAAACACCAGCCCAAGCGTACGCTACTGTCAAGGGTTTTATAGCATTATTTTGGCCGACACTACGTTATTCTTTTGTTGTTCGTCCCAAAGAGCTGCCTTATATTAGACCAGGGCCGGGAGGAGTGCCGGCAGCATTCTAATTGTCTATTGAATCATTGTAAATTGAATTCTAAAATATTTATACTCGTACTAATACAGGAAGCTTATTAGCATAATTTTAAATATTTTATTACTATCGCTTGCAACGAAACAGAGTATAAGCAATTTTAGTTTAATAATTTTAATCAAAAACAGAGCATCAAAAACATAATTTTGGATTTTCATTAATTTTGAAACAAATCTGATCTATTAATTTGCTTTTCATCGATGCACAAAGATTTCCACACCGCATCAGATTTTTAAAAAATTGATCCGGAAATAAAAAGATTTTTATATTTTTAAGCGAAAACCATGCGTCGGACAAAGAAAAACCGAGAGAGTTTGCTCAAAAATGAATAAGGATTTTAAAAGTAATTTTTATTTTAAAAGGAAACAGCGGCATCGTATTTTTTTCTCCAAAAATATTCAATGCAAAACCCTACGGACGCTACTGGTAGAGAAAATAAAAAAATTGAGAAAATGCACCTTGGTACATAAAAGACATGTAACAAATTTCATAAGGATATCATTAATATGATCTCAGTTAATATTAAAAAAAATATTTTTTAAAAAAACTTTATTACCCTGTATCTCAAAAGTAAAAATTTTTAGGACATACGTTCATAGGATTTTTTTTCTGAAAATGAGTCCAAGAATCACCCCCTTAAATATTAGCATGTCTTTAAAAAACACCCTGTATTCGACGCAATCAATTAAAACTGAATCAATGTACGCAAACCGCAAAACTAAATTTACCGTTTTTTTTTAATCACTTAGGCTTATACCAGTCGACTGTTTCCCATTTATACGAATAAAATTGCATAAAAGCCCTTCCTGCGTCCAAAAACCACCGGATCTACCAGAAATAAACACGGCAGACAAAAATAGAGGTGACGATCGAGGCACAGGTAGACGACCCAGTCTTGGCCAATGCCTTTTCACACACACCGGGCAGAACACAACGGCCTTTCTCTCCCTCTGCCACCTCTTGTGCAGAACCTAATTTCAAATCGTAATTACTTTCGGTCTTTGGCTATGTTTATGTTACTTGAGTAATGCGACGTTGCCGGTTAGATATCGAAACAATCGGTTAATAATAAGCAAGTTTCAAATTTTTTCTAAATGGTACTAAAGTATTTCTAATACCACCCGAAAATATTCTATATACTTTCTTTGGGGAACAGGTACCTCGTTTGATCAAAACTACCGATTTTGCACAAAATTACGGTTAGTTTGATTTTTAAGTTTGTTGATGCATGTCTCGAGAACGAAACGTTGCCGAAAAGCAAAACCTTCAAATTCGTGATCAGAACCCTGAAACCAATTTTGGTATGCCGGTATTGTAGAACTCCCTGGATTTGGAGTCAAAAAATTGGCGTACTGCAGTTATTACACCATCTTGAGTTCTTAACTGTCGATGCCTCATACAGTTGTCAAGAGATAAAAAAAAAGGTGATAATCACTTGGCGAAATTTCGGGAGAATATGGCGGGTGCGGTAACGTTTTCCAGCCGAGTTCAGAAATTTTTTCTCGGGTCACCCTTGCGGTATGAGGCTTGACGTTATTCTGCAAGATTATCACTTTCTTTCGATTAATCAAAGAAGGCTGTTTCTGGATGAGTGCTGTTTGTACTCGTTGAAGCTGCTTACAATGCAAGTAAGCAGTGATTGGTGTGGGTTTGACCCCTTTTCAAAAACTCATAATGGACAATTTCAGTTGCTGTTCACCAAACACACAACAAAACCTTGTTTGGGTGCAAGGAAGCCTTGGGCGTGTGTGGTACCGAATCAGTAGAAGACATCCTATGATACGAACGCTTAGAATTCGAATACAAGATCCATTTTTCGTCGCAGGTTAATAACCGATTAAGAAATGGTTCATTAGCGTTGCATGAAATGTTTGCTAAACAAATGGTAAGACGACTTAATTTGTTATTAGTGATGAGCGAGGCCGGTCTTGGTCTTGGGTCTTGGTCTTGGCCAGCAAGACCAAGACCGGAACCAAGACCAAGACCCCTTTTCGCTTGCAAGACCAAGACCAAGACCGGGGTATGCAAGACCAAGACCAAGACCGAGGAGTGCAAGACTACGCAAGACCAAGACCGACCTGCAAGACTCTTGCACTTTTTCATTTTTTTTTATATTATAAAATAATTTTTTTATATTCCATATACAGAGGTATTTCATACAGACACGACAAAAAGTATGTCAAGAACTGCTAAAAAAAGGGGATTATTTAATAAGTAACAAGTTTCTTTAATTAAATAATAATTAAATTATTCACTTTGTTCTTTTGTACAGTTTTCTAACAACGATAACAAGTAAATTCAATAACATGTTTCAAAAATAATAAGATTGTGACTCAATAGTCCGACAAAGCTCTATATTTCCGAAACCATTCACGACAGAGAAAACATAGGGGTACAAAAGTTATAGAAGCTGAAAATTACTTTCATATTCCTAATGTTTTTTTTTTAAATTAGCTATCTAGTTATGCCACTTACAGGGTGGATCAAAAATTTTCACAATACAGAAAAACATTATTCTTGTTCCACACTAAGAAGTGGCTTTTTAAAACTAAGATATAAATGTTAAAGAGATGGATTAATAAAAAATATTATTTTCATGTCATAAAGGAATATTTTTTATATAAATGAATTTTAAATATTAGTTCCGGCTTAGACGAAAAATAATATTTAAAAACAATCTACGTTGATATTGTTCCTATATGAGAGTTGAAGAATTTCCAGTATAATATACAGGGTGGTGATTTTTTAAAAGAGTTTATTACCAATATTTTTTGATTTTAGGTTAAAAGCTAAAAATAAGAAATTTTTTTGTGACAGTGGATTTTTCGAAAAAAATTTAAATAGAAAATAGTTTTACATTTTACGCCCTTTCCTTCTATAATTTTTGTATGTTCAGTTTTTCACCATCATGACGGTTTCGGAGATATCGATTTTGTCACAATATTGAGTCACCATTATATGCAGAATGTTTATAAAGTATTTGTGCCAACTTTGCACGGCAAATGTTAACTTATTTAAAGATAAAAAGTTTATATGAACTAAAAAGATTCCTGAATAACTTTTTTTGAAGCAGAAAGCAATGTTTACATATTGGAATTTTTTCACGAATGGTTGAAATTAAAAGTTTTTTTTCTGCTCACACAGTACACAAATTTGTTTTAATTTTATAAGGTTCTTTAAAGAAAATTTAAATAATTCTTATCACTGAAATATTTCTATGTGCCACCAAATGTATAAAAGCAGGTTGTGTCTTAATTTAACTAAAAATGAAGCGCTATAAATAAATAAACCCCTACATTTAGAATATGCTTTTTAATCAAATAATTCAAATGTACGTGTAAGCTTAAAGTAGGTAGGTAGGTTGGTTTAAAGTGAGTGGGTATAACACCCTTCCAAAAGCTTAAAATAGGTATATTTTAATATTTTAATGCAAAAAAATATAGTCGCCATTTTTATTTATTTTTAAGTATTAAAAAATATATTTTATTCGAGATTAGTTACTTACTACCAAAAAAAAGCAAGACCAGCAAGACTCTTGCAGCAAGACCAAGACCAAGACCAAGACCGGGTGGTGCAAGACCAAGACCAAGAACAAGACTTTCCTTTGGCTTGCAAGACCAAGACCAAGACCAGACTTGCAAGACCAAGACCAAGACCAAGACTAGCCCGGTCTTGGTCTTGGTCTTGCTTTGCTCATCACTATTTGTTATCATTTGTCAATTCGTGGGGACCCATTTGCTTAACTTCCACGTCTTTCTAGCTGATGAAGATGCAACCGAATAGTTTTAGGACTCACATTGAACATTTCTGAAACTTCTTGGCACCTTGTCCTGGAATTTGCGTCCACAACCTGTCGAAGATCCTCGTTGTTCATAATTTTTGAAGAAAATCGCGAAAAAACCCTTGACCTCGACTTAATTTTTTTCCACATACCGGAACGATGGGGAATTTTGAAATGTTATTTTTAACAAATGTTTTGATCAATTTTACTCACTTTCAACTTGAGGTAAATTTATGTACCTTCACTCTTATTTTTTGGTCTAATTTGACCGGACTATCTTAAAAATATCAGATTTTTTGTTTGCCATTTTCTCAAAATTAAGTTTTTTGTGTTCTGCCATTAATTAATATTAATTAGCAATGAATATTTTTTTTACTTGCAAAAAGTATTGGTCGCGAACAATAAGTAAATAAACGGATAACTATCTATATTTCGGGTTATCGCTCCCAAATTGTAGGTTAAAACGTTCGAAAAAATTAACAATAATTATTTGGTAAACAGGAAATTCCATACATTTTGTAGTTGTGTCATTTCTATATATTTTCGTATTAAACTTAAGGCTGTTGTCTTAATTATAGCCTAAAAGCCGTATTTCATTTACCTTTGAATCCTGAAAATGCTTAAGGATGGATTTAGTGCTTCTAAGGTTTAGGATATAGGGTGTTAAACTTCTTTTAAAAATAGATTTTTTTTAATTATACTAAATACCATGCAGCAGATTTTTTTGAAATTGGTCAGTGTGATTTCTGGTCTAATTAAATTAAAACTACTAAGTCCAGTGGCGTCTCAGAGGACACTTTATCAAAAATAATTGTACAAAAATATATGCCACTGACTTTTTTTGCAATTTTTATATTTTTTTAAGATAAAGCGACCAAAAATACTACTTTTTTGTTCCCTGATATTTTCCTATCTTACTTCGTTTTCGAGAAAAAAAATTAAAACCAATATATTGCCTCTGGACCACATTAATAGTTATCTTTAGTTGCAAATTTAATTTTTTAAAGTTTTTTTTTTGAGATAAGAAAATACAAAGTTTTTTGACGGCCTTTTTAAAATTATAACAAGTTAGTATGTATTTACTTTAGGTAAAAAAATTCTACATACCTGTCAATCTGATATGTCTCGTTCATATAAGGATAAAGTTGTTAATTTTAAAACACGGTTTTGTAGATATAGATATGTTCAAAATTATTACATCTACTAAATAAATTTTTAGCTGTAAATAAAAACAAAATTATTATTTTGAGGAATCAGTAAATTTTTAAAAACAAACTTCTGCTTTTATTACATGCGTACACTTCCACAAAATCATTTTTACCAAACTCAGCATGGCTATCTTAAGCCGCGTTTACACCAAAGTCTTCCACTAAGTTTTTCACAAGTTGCGGCTATTTGTTGCTTTTTCTACAAAATACAGCAACTTTTTCTGTCTTCCACTTGTGGAGAGACAAATTTTCTACTAAATTTTGTTTACCCCCGGAGTGTCGTCGCGTTTACACCAAAGTCTTCAACTAAGTTTTTCACAAGTTGCCATTTGTTGCTTTTTCTACAAAAATACAGCAATTTTTCTGTCTTCCACTTGTAGAGACAAATTTGCTACTAAATTTTGTTTTTCCCCCGAGGTCGGGTTTCCCAAAGTCTTCAACTGTTTTTCACAAGTTGGCTATTTGTTGCTTTTTCTACAAAATACAGCAACTTTTTCTGTCTTCCACTTGTGGAGAGACAAATTTTCATAAATTTTGTTTTCCCCCGGGGTGTCGGGGTTTACACCAAAGTCTTCAAGTAGTTTTCCACAAGTTGGGCTATTTGTTGCTTTTTCTAAAAACAGCAACTTTTTTTTGTCTTCCACTTGTGGAGAGACAAATTTTCTACTAAATTTTGTTTTCCCCCGGAGTGCGTCGCGTTACACCAAACCAACTAAGTTTTTCACAAATTGCGGCTATTTGTTGCTTTTTCTACAAAATACAGCAACTTTTTCTGTCTTCCACTTGTGGAGAGACAAATTTTCTACTAAATTTTGTTTTTCCCCGGAGTGTCGTCGCGTTTACACCAAAGTCTTCCACTAAGTTTTTCACAAGTTGCGGCTGTTTGTTGCTTTTTCTACATAATACAGCAACTTTTTCTGTCTTCCACTTGGGAGACAAATTTTCTAATAAATTTTGTTTTCCCCGGAGTGTCGTCGCGTTTACCCGTCTTCCACTAAGTTTTTCACAAGGGGGCTATTTGTTGCTTTTTCTACAAAATACAGCAACTTTTTCTGTCTTCCACTTGTGGAGAGACAAATTTTCACTAAATTTTTTTTCCCCCGGAGTGTCGTCGCGTTTACACCAAAGTCTTCCACTAAGTTTTTCACAAGTTGAGGCATTTGTTGCTTTTTCTACAAAATACAGCAACTTTTTCTTTTCCACTTGTGGAGAGACAAATTTTCTACTAAATTTTGTTTTCCCGGATGTCGTCGCGTTTACACCGTCTTCCCCTAAGTTTTTCACAAGTTGCGGGTATTTGTTGTTTTTCACAAAAAGCAACTTTTTCTGTCTTCCACTTGTGGAGAGACAAATTTTCTACTAAATTTTGTTTTCCCCCGGAGTGTCGTCGCGTTTACACCAAAGTCTTCCACTAAGTTTTTCAAAAACGGCTATTTTTGCTTTTTCTACAAAATACAGCAACTTTTTCTGTCTTCCACTTGTGGAGAGACAAATTTTTTTACTAAATTTTTTTTTCCCCCCGGAGGTCGTCCGTTTACACCAAAGTTTCCACTAAGTTTTTCACAAGTTGCGGCTATTTGTTGCTTTTTCTACAAAATACAGCAACTTTTTCTGTCTTCCACTTGTGGAGAGACAAATTTTCTACTAAATTTTGTTTTCCCCCGGAGTGTCGTCGCGTTTACACCAAAGTCTTCAACTAAGTTTTTCACAAGTTGCGGCTATTTGTTGCTTTTTCTACAAAATACAGCAACTTTTTCTGTCTTCCACTTGTGGAGAGACAAATTTTCTACTAAATTTTGTTTTCCCCCCGGGAGTGTCGTCGCGTTTACACCAATTCTTCCACTAAGTTTTTCACAAGTTGAGGCTGTTTGTTGCTTTTTCTACATAATACAGCAACTTTTTTTTCTTCCACTTGTGGAGAGACAAATTTTCTACTAAATTTTGTTTTCCCCGGTGTCGTCGCGTTTACACCAAAGACTTCCACTAAGTTTTTCACAAGTTGCGGCTATTTGTTGCTTTTTCACAAAATACAGCAATTTTTGTCTGTCTTCCACTTGTGGAGAGACAAATTTTCTCAAATTTTGTTTTCCCCCGGAGTGTCGCGCGTTTACACCAAAGTCTTCAACTAAGTTTTTCACAAGTTGCGGCTATTTGTTGCTTTTTCTACAAAATACAGCAACTTTTTCTGTCTTCCACTTGTGGAGAGACAAATTTTCTTTTAAATTTTTGTTTTCCCCCGGAGTGTCGTCGCGTTTACACCAAAGTCTTCAACTAAGTTTTCCATAAGTTGCGGCAATTTGTTGTTTTTCTATAAAATACAATTTTTTTGTCTTCCACTTGTGGAGAGACAAATCTTCCACTTAATTTTAGTTTCCCGCGGAGTGTCGGTAAAGATCAAAGAAAGTTGACAACTAAAAGTGGAAGATTTGTTGCTGCGCGCATTGGGCAAGCAACTAGTAGAAAACTAGTGGAGAACTACTACCTAAACCTTTCGCGCCAATTCTTTTGGCAACAAGTTTTCCACTTGTTTCTCTAAATTTAAGCAGAGCAACTTTTAGTTTTCTACAAACAATCTTTTGTCAACTTTTAGTTGTGAACTTTGGTGTAAACGCGCCTTTATATGACAAAAATGCATATTTCAGCAGACGTAGTATTTTATGTAACCTATCTCCAAAAATAAAATTTAAGAAATTGAAAGGTATTCTTTTCTTTGCATGTGCAGGTCGACATTAATTTTACTAACATAATTTTAAAACTTAAACCTGGTGAGAATACTTTTAGTTGACCGAGTACAATTTAAATGTATTGTCACAGTGCAGGATAGTAAATTTAAATAAATTTGTATATTTTCGAGAATGAACGATATGTTTCAACGATTTTACAAGGTCTTTATTGACGAGATTTAATTTTATTTTTAAATCCTTGTAAGTAAATAGTGATGAGCAAAAAGGTACCCCAAACCGCCGGGCTAGTCTTGTCTTGGTCTTGGTCTTGCAAGTCTGGTCTTGGTTCGGTCTTGCAAGCCCAAAGAAGGTCTTGGTCTTGGTCTTGGGGCTTGCACCATCCGGTCTTGGTCTTGGTCTTGCTGCAAGAGTCTTGTTTTGGCTTGCTTTTTTGGTAGTAATAATTTAAATTAATCAATCTTTTAAAAAAATATATATATTTTTTAAAACGTACAAATAAATAAAGATGGAATTTTTTTTTTGCTTTAAAATTTTAAAATATACCAATTTTAACCTTTTCATGTACATTTAAATTATTTGATTAAAAAGGATATTTTAAATGTAGAGTTTTTTTTTTATAGCGCTTCATTTTAGTGATAGGAAATATTTAAATTTTTTTTTTAAGAAGCATATAAAATTACAATACTGAGCTCTGAGGGCAGAAAAAAAAAATTTTTAAATTTTAATCAGATGGGAAATTTCCATGAAAATGATTCTGATATGTAAGTATTGGTTTCTAATTAAAAAAAAAAATTTAGGGGAACCTTTTTTAGTTCAAATAAACTTTCTATGTTCAAATTATCGGCATTTGCCGTACAAAGTTTGTACAAATACTTTATTTTAAAATTTGATATACAAGGTGGCTCGATAGTGCAACAAAGATCAATATATCCGAAAGCGTTCATAATGGTAAAACTGAATATACAAAAAAAAAAGAAAAAAGGTAAAAAAATAAAATTATTTTTCTATTACAGAATTAAAAAAAAAAAAAAACTACCACTCAAGAAAACTTCCTTATTTTTTTCTTTTTAAACCAAAATAAAAAAATTTTAACAAAAAAAATTATTTAAAAAAAGCTTTCCTGTTTTTATGCTGGGGAAATTTTTTAAATGTCATATAGGTACAATGTCGACGTAGATGGTTTTTTATATATCATTTTCGGTTTTGACAAAACTGACGTCATCATTATACTTTTTTGGATTGTTCTGACTTTTTTCCGGCCCAAAAAACCGGGGAATGAAATTTAAAAAACCCTTTTTATAAAAAAAAATTCCTATATAAAATGACAAATATATTTTTTATTAAA